>NEWO01000067.1:1480131-1498354 GCA_003013225.1 Phalaenopsis aphrodite
TTTTTCAAAATTAAATTTTTTTTAACGTCCTTCCGAAGCGGGCAACGAGATTTTAATTCCTATGACCGACAGCTTCTTACGGGCAAACCCCACACCAAAAATAGTGCCGACACTACATTTGTAAACTACGGACATTGTCACAACTAGTGTAACTCTCACTTACGGCCTCTACAACCTACAGATGTCATCACAGCTCCTAAATAAAGCCTATGCAACTCACATATGTCATCACAACTCACCACTATGACACATGTGACCAATTACGACATATGCGACTTACACATCATGCAACTCCCGACTTCTGCCACTACAGTCTATGAATGTCATTAAAGCTCACCACTAAGATCCAAATAACTAATTATGGTCTATGCAATCCACGACTCATATAATTCCCAACTATGACCTCTACAGCCTATCGATGTTATCACAACTCACCATTACGCCCAATGTGATCAACTACAACATATGTGACTCACAAATCATGCAGCTTCCTACTACGACTTCTATGGCCAACCGATGCTTCGGAAACAACCATCTGCAACCCACATGACTAACAACTACAACTACTTTCAATTACAACCTACACGGTTAACTAGTGCTACAATCACCATCTACAACATTCACGGTAGTTTACTGCCTTCATAACAATCGACTACAACCAATGCAACCTACTATCATCGAGAACAACATTCATTACAATTAGAATGCGACTATTATCGATGAACTGTTATTGTTCATTTTGCAACGATCAATTTTGCGCCTTCATCTTTCCTAATTATGGAGAATGGGACATGTGTACTCATCATTCATAGTGATTTATTTCAACTAGAGCTAGACCTCGTAGTTTTCTCCTCTTTTCAAGATTTTTCACATAAAAATTAATGTCTTCTTCTACTTACTTCCCTTTAATCACATGAGCATGTGTTAGATTTGTGTGCAGTGCAAAGATGATAAATAATTAGTCCACCGTCATGGACCTTCGGGATGCATCAATGCTTTACTGTTGCAGCATATCAAAATATAAGAAATTATAACAAAAAAAAACACGCATGAAAATATTTTTTTAATATTATTTTAAAATCCAAATTTAAATATTATATATGTAAATATTGGACATCTGTGCTATTATTTCTTACAATTTTCATTTACATGCAATGCATGTGATATAAATTATAAAAAATCTATTTATTTATGTCTACTTGAGCCCTTTATGAATGAAAAATTATATTTTAAATGTCCCCTCATAGCTAAAACTCATTTGCTAAGTACTTATATAAAGTCTATCTTGATAGGCATTAGTCTACCTAGGGGTGTCAATATTTGACCCGACGTGCCGACACACTGAAGCCCAACTCGAAAAATCCATGTTCGGGTTCATCTAAATATTTTTCGAGTCAAGTTCGAGTTAGAGAATTCAGTCTAATTATTATTCGAGTCGGGTTCAAGTTGCCCCAATTCCAATTTGAACCTGAACCGCCTACCAAAATTAACATCCATATGTGTCAAAAAATTTAACTGTCGCGTCAACACGACTCGAACTCGACTAAAAAAATCCGGTTTTAGGTTAACCCAATTATTTTTTAGTCGGGTTCGGGTCAGATAATTCAACTCGTTTATTTTTCGGTCGGGTTTAGGTTGACCCGATTCAAATATGGTCATGTTCATGTCGGACCCGAACCCAACCTGTCGACTCGATTTGACACCCTAGTTTGCACAAATTTTAGTAGAATTTGAATCATGTTTGAACAGTATTTACATACTATTCAAGGAACATAGGAACCATCCCCAAATAGGATTTGGACATCTTAACAATGATAGATATAATAAATTATATTTCAATAATTATAATAATGATTGATACAACATAATGCAGTCACGATACATACAACGTGGTATATTATAAGTTAACTGAAACAAAATAATCTATAAACTACGACACAATGGAGCACAATCACAATAGTTGTTACATGACACTATATGATATGATAAACATTATGCCAAATATATGTCACAAACCATCTTAATCACAAAGACTATATTATCCATGGTCCTATTACAAATAGCCAATAGTAGATAGGTGATGGTGTTTAGGCGGCGGGGCCTAGATATCATGGTTGGTCTACGATGATTAAGAGATAATGATTAGGCGATAAAGATTGAAAGATAGGAGTCGAGCAGTCAAAAGAAAAAAAAATATAATGACTAGATAATGATGATTGGATAATGATAATGGTTATCAACATTAATTGTCCAATAGCACTTTGGATATTTGGACTATCAAGCTCTTTATTCCTCTCCCTCCTCTCCCTCTCAACCTTAGTTTCAAAATACTTCATTGAACCACTATTCATAAATATTTAAGTGTCCTAATAATCTCATGGTTGTGTAATATTGGACTTATTGGATTCATCCTATTAAGTAATACGTCGTGCAGTGATGCACGTGTTAATCCTACAGGTATATATGTTGATTAATTAATATTCGTATTATGAGTGAGTTATTGATCCCAAGACTAACTTGTTACTTTACAAATACTTCGTTAATTACTAATCTACTAATCCTAAATTTAGTTTAAAAATATAATGTTTTTCTGGTTTTGAAAAGAGTATATAAACCACAGTTTAAAGTTAAAAGTTAAAGTGAAGTCAATGAGTTTTCAAATTGCTTGAAATCTCCATTGAATTGGCTTCATCAACATCTATGTTCATCCAAGAGCTTCTAATACCAATGAAGACGAGCAAAGACTAATACTTCGTATTCTCATATAAGATGTACATTTCTTAATAAGATTACAAACATTTAATGATAACATTCCTATTCCAAAGAGCACATGAGTTTTAACTTAGCAGTGCTTCGAGTCTTAGATAGCAGTGGGTTATAACAATTCAAATGGCCGGTTCAAATGTAAATTATGCGTGATAGTTAAAACATCAACATAAACATTCATATACACAAGAATCTAACATAAATTACATAAATTTGACAAACCACTTAAAAAAGTAAAATATTTAGACACCATGCATGGTTGAGAACATAAACACAAATTCCATTAGAATTCAAGCCAAGTAGTACAAGTAAAAGGAAATAGAAAAAACAAAAGATAATTCTTAGTCCCAACCATTTCATCGCCCCACTTTTTCTTCTTCATTGCTTGCTTCACAGTTCCTCTAAGGGTCCGTTTGGTGCAGCTTATAAGTGTGGGCAGTGTTTCCAAAACGCTGTCATACTGTTTGGTTAGTGCTTTTTGACAGCTTAACCGAAACTGCGTTTGAGTTTTTACACGAAACGCAAGCCGCGGGTCGACCCCTGCGGTCGGCCCGCGGGCCACATTTCAGGATAAACAATTTATCTTGAAATGCATAAACTGTCCCAAACGGACTCTAACTATCCGTGCAGTGAAAATGTAAGCCCAAACACTAAAACAAGAAAATACAACTTTTGAAACTCTCTCCCGTATTCCCAAAGCATTCGTTTTGTACAAACTTTGGCCAAACCGTCAAAATTGATCTATGTTGATTGAGAGCGCAATGGCGCTGCTGGATAGCATTGCGACTTTGATATCAGGCGCGACGACATCGAAACTGAGTGCTACCTTTCGTGAAGTCTGTTCCTCCAATTAGAACACGGGGCACCGTGGTGTGCTCTTTAGGAGGGCGACAATGCAATGCTATATGGGCACTGTAACATCAATTTCCAGCGGCGTAGTGTCTTGTTAGGGGTTTGTTGGCTTCAAAATGGCCTATTCATTAGCTTAAGCATAGCACCGTGAGCATTGGGGCACCAAACTTTTAAGTGAAGATGACCTCCATATGATATGTTCTATCTGCATACCACATATATAAACACAAAGAAAGCACAAACAAACATAAAAAAATAGCACCAAAAGTCAGATTAAGATCAATTTAAAAATGAGTCGAAATCAAGCAAAAGTTTATTTGTCGTGTCAGGCTCTCGTTTTGATCAAAACAATTAAAATAGATAAATGTTTATATTGTATTTAAGAAATACTAGATTTTATTACTTTTTTAAAAAAAGGTTTGACAAGATAATTATAAAAAATATTAATTTTTATGTTAAATATATAAATACATAAGATTAGGTTGGCATGCATGCATATACTCAAAAAATAATTGATGCATGTGGTAAGATATGGTTACCATAAGAGGGGTAACTGCATAATTATAATATTTTTTTGTCCCACATCGGGAAGGAGGTGTATTGATATGAAAAAAGCCTATAAAATTCAATAAACTCTTCAATATAACAAAAAAAAAAAAAAATGATGTCCTAATTTTGGATTTGGTTTAGTAAAAATAATTATTTCTTAATTTAAAAATAAGTTAAATAATTATAATTTTAGGGTGCCATTTGAGTCAGCTTATGTGTTATAAGATAAATTATTTGTCCTGAAATGCGACTAGTAGGCGGGCATCGGGGTTCAATTTGGAGCCTGTATTTTGGGTCAGCTTGTGCGTTTTAGGATAAGCTGCTTATTCTGAAATGCAGCCCGCGGGCCGGCAGCAGGGGTCGACCCGCAATTTGTAAAAACTTAAACGTAATTTCCGATAAGCTGGCTAAACCTGAGAACCAAACGTTAGGGCTAGTCTAAAAAACCAAACACTAACCAAACGGTATACTCTTACGAACTTATGTATTGGTAACGGCTGAACTCTCTAAGCATTAGAGTTTCGTATACGACACTTTCTCTCGCGCTCAGCTATGCCCTCCACCGATCTGCTTTCTTGTTTCTCAACAATGCCCCATTCTGGATTTCGCCGATCCACCATGGAATAGTAAGTTTTGATTCAATCTCTCTGCCTTTATTATGCCGATCTCTGAATCACTGTCGTTAATCTTTTCTCTTATACCGATCGCTTAATTATTATGAATTTTTTTCCGGAGGTTTCTGGAGATGTTTCAGTGATTGTAAGTTCGCTGCATTTATGATTCTCTTAGATTCAAACTATTTTGCTTTTTCAGTTTTGCGATCGCCGCAGTGCGATTTTAGCTCGAGATTATACTATTGTTTTATGAAGAGACGATCTGGGTTGTGAAAATTTGTGAGAAGATGCCGGGGGACGATTACTATGAACGACCCTTGTTTGGGGGAGCAATATCGAGCTGCTTTCCGCTAAGATTTCAGGTGGTTTTACTATTTTGATGCATTTATCTATCTTTTTCCGATTGGTGGATCGATGATGGCTGATTGTTTTGTTGATCAGGATGTGAGTGAAGTGAGAGAAGTTCCCGATTATCAGGTTTTATGGATTCTCTTCTTCCTGACCTAAAATTTGATCGTTATTTATAACTTCTATTATTATTTATTTTTGTTGATCGTCTTGTCTTCTTTCTGTTTGTAAAGGAGGCGTTTGCGGATTCCAGCAGCGATGAAACCCTAATTTTTGAGCTTTTGGATTTCAAAGGCGAGATTGAAGACAATGCCAGTGCCGTTTGGTTTCTTCGGGACATTGCTCGTGAACAGGATGCAGAAGATAGCATGGTAAGAAGTAGATAATGAAAGTCTTTTTTCGCCATACTTAGAATAATACTTGTTCAGAAAATTGCAAGTTTTTCAGAATTTTCCTTCAAAAAACTCTGTATTGGCTTGTTGGATGCTTTTGTTATTTCTTAGGGAAATTTATATACATGGCACACAGTTCTATGTATTTACATATCTCATACCTAAAATTTGGTATTTACATATATATCTAGCACTTTGGTACTTTAAAGTTATAAATGAAAATGTGTAATTAACTTTCAAAAAATGGTAATAGTGTAAATTTTGATGTGATATTAAATATTTGAGTGTTTTGTGTGTAAATATCAAAGTTTTGGTGTGACATATGTAAATACATAAGAATTGTGTGATATGTATGCAAATGCCCTATTTAAACCTATGAATGAAAATGTGTAATTCACTTTGAAAAAAATGATAGTAGGGCTATTTTTTATGTGATATTAAAGATTCGAGTGTTCTTTGTGTAAATATGAAAGTTTAGGCTTGAGATATGTAAATACATAATAATTATGTGCCATGTATGTAAATGCCCCTATTTAAACTTATGAATGAAAATGTGTGATTGACTTTTATAAAATGGTGATACCAAAGACTCAAGTGTTCTGCATTTAAATATGAAAGTTTAGGTGTGAGATGTAAATACATAAGAATTTTGTGCTATGTATGTAAACGCCCCAATTTCTTTGAGACAGTCCAATGTGTCTTTTTAATGGAGCAAAATTCTAAAATAGTCTCTTGACCATTTACATGGAGTCTTTTTAATTCTCAAGAGTATAATAAAAATGGAAAATTAGTCCCTCGACATTTTTAATATTGGCTGAAATAAACCCCAAGGAGGACTATATCCGCCCCCTTTAAAAGAGTCTGAAACTAAATTAACACTTTTACAGATTCTGGGACTAAAATGATACTTGACAGAGTTAAATTAAGGCTAATGATGGTGATTATTTTATTGATTTAGCCTTTTATCTGTTAAGTAAAAAATTAATTAGGAAGTTTACTTACATACCACTCAATTCCTACGCATTTGCCTATCTAAGTCCATGCCGTCTTACCTATGCATGAAAAAGATTTATCTCGCATTTGAAATGTTATAATGATGGTATTTTTTGATGTGATATGAAATATTTGGGCGGTATAAATGTAATAAAGCAAAACTTAGGTCTTAGATATGTAAATACATAAGAATTGAGTGGTACTCATATTGATGCCCCATATAATTAATACTGTTAATGCCTATCTCATCTGCTTCTTGCTTTTGAGAAACTCATCCAACTCATTTTATATAAATAAGATAATTCCACTTTATTTTTTTCATTTCTGTACGCATTCGTGGTGCTTAAACATTATTTTCAATGTTTTTAAAATTATGTTAATTTATTTTTAGAAGCAAAAGATAAAAATATATAAAAAATACATTAAATAAATATATTTTTAAGAATAAATAAAAAATATTAACAAAAATAAAAAATAAAATAGATCCCGAACAAGCCGTAAGAGAATGGACTTCAGTGTAAGCTCTTTTTCTTTCCACTGCAAGCAGGTCCAAGAACACTCAGGAACAATAGAAGTTGCTGGCTTACAATATAGAGATGGTCCTGTAATATATCAAACAGCAGTTGGTCAAATGGTAAGTTTGTTGTTATTTTTTCTGGGAAGGTCCATACCACACAATTTTTAAGTATTTACATATATGACACCTAAACATTCATATTTACATGTATACCACATCGAAAATATCACAATCACTATTTTTTTTTTAAGTGATATACACCTTTTTTTACATAGGTTTATGATACCAATGTGTTATAAGTGCATATATCAAATCTTGGATGTTAGATAGGTAAATACATAAGAATTTTGAGGCATTTATGTAAATTTCCCATTACTTTGGGCATTTAAATACATACCACAAATTCTTAAGTATTTAGATATCTAACACCAGAACATTCATATTCAAGTGCATACAATTCAAATTTTTAACATCACATAAAAAATACCGCCATCACTAATTTTTAAAAAGTGAAATACACCTTTTAATGTTTATATTTATGACTCCAATGTATTATAAGTGTAAATATCAAACTTTGGATGTTAGATAGGTAATACATGAGATAACTATGGTGGTATTAATCAAACCGGTTAAGGTTTTCTTAATACCAATGTATTTACGTATTAGCAACTAAAGTTTGATTTTTATATTTCTACAGCCCAAATCATTCATATCACATAAAAAAAAAACGCTTGTTTTAACTTATAAAAAGTGAAATACATCTTTTCATGGATAGGAAAGTTGGTATATATGTAAATGCATAGGAATAGAGTTCCTTTTTTTTCTTATACCAGTTTAATTTGGAGTTATTAAGACGATCTCTTGTTGAAGCGTGGTTACTATTTCTTCTCTTCTTTTCCATCATTACAGACCATTTCCAAATACAGCCAAGGAATGGAGGCACAAAAAAGTGTGCGGGTAAGTTTGTTGCTGCTATTTTTGTTAAAAAAGGTTAAGGAATTCTATTAAAATCTCTTTATATGAAGGTTTATCTGGCAAATTTGCGTCTCAAGGAATTTGGCACTGATGTGCTGATCACTGCCTATGAGCAAATTTTAGACAAGTAAGGCTCAACCTCAAAAACTGTTTCTTTGATATTTGTGGTTAAATTAGTCTGCATTTTATCTCATTGCCTCCCCCATTTAATTTGAAACTGGACTTGAAATCCACAAGTAGCTTTGTTACTCTAAATATTAGAACTTGTTTGGGGGACAGCTGCAACTTTATAGAAGGTTTGTACAGCTGCCATAGAAAAATTGATTTTTTTGAAAGTTGTGTGTGTCTATATATATATATATATATATATATATATATATATACATATATATACATATATATATATATATTAATATATATTAATGCACAATGGTACGATGAATATCCAAACAAAAGAAGATTTTACAACATATGAACAAAATGGAACAGGTCCAGAATTGATAAAAATACATGCACCAAACAACTACACAAAAAACCTTTCCCTCCACCCTGCCTTGAAAATACAATTAGATTGATTGGTGATCGGCAGATGAATTATCTTTATCCTTAGTATCGTGATGAAATCTTACAACAATATCTGCACTTCCATGAGAGGAAGCAGTCTCAGTCAACTTCCGTGCAGCAGCCTCTAATTCTTCTGTTCTTGCGAGAGAAATTGCATCGTCATTTAGTACAAAATCCCATAATCCATCACTAGCCAGAACCAAGAGGTCCAAGTCTTCACCAACTTCTTCTTCCTGAATCTAAGGCTTTGCCACTACATATTGCTTTAGCAGGCGATTATCAAAGGCGCGTGATATTGCTTTAGCAGGCGATTATCAAAGGCGCGTGACATTGCTAGCACACCTCTAGCTCTCAATGTGCCTGCCCACATAACAATTCTTCCCGCATCCTCAATTCTCTTGCGCTCATCACTTCTATTTGGCTTGTGGTCGTCAGAAAGAGGTATAGCTTTGCCTGCTTTTGATATAACAGTACGTAAATCTCCAACATTAGCTACATATAAACGTTTGCCAACTAGAACTGCAGTTGAAGCTGTAGAACCATCATCTCTGAAAGTATTACTTTCAGAATCTAAGTCGGTATCAGTTTTTTTATAAGTCTCACATATAGCCTTTTATGTGTCAGTTAAAAAATTCTGGATGCTTAAGAAGGTTTTCAAATAAGTGCTCCTTAAAAAATTCTGCTGCACGCGAACCACCATGACCATCAAATATTCCAAAGAGATTAACAGTTTGCCCATCTATTGTGGAGTTCCTTATGTCAAAGAAGTCCTCCATGCTTGCTCTCTTTCCTCCAAAGCTCAAGTATCCACAACTCAATCTAGCATCCTCACTTTTCCAACCTCCGCTAGCATAACCCACCTCGCTCTCCTCATCACAGTCCTTCTCTGGAAAGGTATTAGAGACGGCGCCAGTATCCAGCGTTGTGCCCGACACAGCCATCAGCGTTCCGATAGTACTGAACCTCAGGTAATTTTTCTGTGGAAGGTTCACTCGCAGTTTTGCATCCAGATCCCACCAAAAACAACCAATCTGGCTTTTCCTTGCTGAAGATGAGGAGCGCCACAAATGTCCAGTCCGCACGATAAAACTTCGCAGGCTAGCAATCCATATCATCTACTAAAATCGATCAACGTTAGCCAATGACTCCGGACAGCGAATCCAAATAATCCATAGGGTTCGGAATTCGAAAAGGTATTCACAGTTCAAACTTGCTGCTAGCCATGGTCTGTTAGTAGAGCAGCTTCTCTGAAGGTTGTAAGTCCCCTCAGGTCACGGTCTTTGGCCAGTTTGCCAGTAGTGAGGGTGGTCCTTGAATAGTTAGGCAGATGAGGGTGGCTGGGGGCTCGTATAATAACCCTCTGTCATTTTTTTTTAATATATATATATATATATATATATATATATATATATATTTATATTTATGTGTGTGTGTGCGTGGATATGTATAAATATTGGAAAAACGCACAACTCTTTTACAACTACCGTACTTTAGCAGATATAGTTCTCAAAAGTAGTTCACCATGTTAGGAATCAGCATTAAGCCTATATTGTCTTTTAATTGTAGAGATGTTTACAATAAATATTCAAAACAATGTTTGAAAATTTTAAAAATGTGAATCTTAGGTTAAGTAGAATAAATGCTATCTTCAAAATAGGCAATTTAAATAGTTGTGAAGTTGTTAAATATTTTGTAAAGGATCAAGTGGTGTGCATCAAGCACACCTTGGATTGATTAGTATAAATGCGTGGGCAAATTTATGAAGCATAACTGTAAGCATTAAAGTAGAAGTGTAAAATGAAACTTAGGAGCACTGTGCAATAAAATAATATCATAAAAATATGTATAAATTGATAAAGCTCATTAAAATTATCATGTTATATCGAATCGAAATTAGAATTAGATAAAGAAATCATTGATAACTAAGTTCATTGAGGTAGATCGTAATGAATTATTTTGTGGTTGAAATTTTGAAAGATGTACTTAGACATTAGAAATGAGTATGTTAGAGCGAAGTGGGAAGAAGATTCGTTGAAGTAAGATAGCGGAATAAATCTGATGTTTTGTGGATATATGACGAAAGGTAGAAGATGCACTAATTAGAATAGTTTGACAGAAATTAGGGGTATTTACATTCGTAGTAAACAATTCTTATGTATTTACATATCTCATAGCTGAACTTTCATATTTACACACATAACACTCAAATCTTTAATAGCACATTAAAAATAGCACTATTACCACTTCTTAAATGTGAAATGCACCTTTTCATACATAGGTTTAAAGTACCAAAGTATCATGTATGTAAATACAAAAGTTTAGGTTTGAGATATGTAAATACATAAGATTTGTGGCGTATGTAAATCTCTCTAGAAATTAAGCAGGAAAATTCTAGCAAAGTGGAGATTTTTGAGATTTATCAGATGAAAATAAATAAGAAGTTGATTATTTTTCATATAATGAAATTCAGAAACCCTAAAAATTTATGTTCTTGTTCTAATTACAGTTCCTTAAGTGAGACTGGAAGCATTGAGGAAGCTGACCCAACAGTTTCTGGCAGCCTATCTGTTGCTGAAGTCTTTAAACTATCAGCCGCAAGCTTTAAGGTACTTGACTGGAATCTCTTTGGTGCTGGGGCTTGACTAATCATTTAATATGATTTTAGGAAGTATTGGTTAAGGAAATGTTTACATACTATTTTAATATGATTTTAAGAATTATTTGACTGTAATTTATTTATTTTTACATAGAGAAGGTTTATCTAAAACCATGGCTTTTCTGTATTTTGTTCTCTATATATATATTACAGGCAATGAAACAGTTCTTTTACCATACAGTTCTTTTGTCTTTACATATCTACCCCCCCATAGTTTGATATTTACACCTACAACACCTTCGTGTCATAAACTTGTGTGCCGATGTTGTTGTGTGGTATGCATGTAAATATGAATGTTTAATTGTTAGATATGTAGAAACACGAGAATTTTTTGGTATGTATGTAAATGCCCCCAAAAAAAAGTTAATATAGTGAAAAAATGCTTTTCCATGAGCACAAGTTCACTCAATCACATTTAAAAAAGGAAAGTTCAAATCATTTAAAGCCCAAACAAATAAGATAATTACACAATAGAAATAAGGGTTCTTTTATGAATTTTTTTTTTATAGAAAATTTAAGAAATTATGGGTTTGGTATCATGAATTACAAATATAATGTAAAATATGAATGAATTTGGAGTTTAGACCTTGGATCATTTTGGATGAATTTAGAATTGGATCGATTTGACCGAATTTGAGTTATATTGTAAAATACAGGTAAAGTGCTACCTCAAACAAACCCGAAATCACAAAGATGCAGACAAATTTGTTATTGAATGACACAATCAACCAAGGCTAATTAACTTCATGAAAATCAATGCACTTCCATAAGGTTTATGGGCATTAGCATCTTGGGCTATTTACATATATATCATATAATTCTTATGTATTTATATATATAACACTTAAAACTTTTTTTATCTATTTATATAATATTTTAATGTTATAATCACATCAAAATACATGCATGAAAACGATTGTTTCTTATATATATAAGTAGCTCATTTCAAAATTATTTTTTTTACAAATATTAAAAATAAATTTCTCTTAATTTTCTATGATCTTAAAATAAAAAAAATTCCCGTGTTTAGAATGGATAATATTATGAAATTTAATTTTTATCATAAAACTAAATGGAGTTTTTCACTAAAATAAAAATTATTTGTACATCTCTAGTAAGTAAAACGAATAAATGAGTAGTTAATCAAGTTCAAATTTAAACTTTGAGCTTAGATCTATGAGTTAGAGCCAACTACTTTATATTTAAAAGAGAACAAAATCATATTAATTCCATTAGTATTATAATAAAATGATAAATTTTTAGCAATTTAAAAAAAATAATAATAAGAAAATATTTGTTATAAAATATAAAATTTTAAAAATTAATAAATTATAGACAAAGTTTTGATTTTTTAATAAATTTTGAGTGTGTGTGTGTGTGTGTATATATATATATATATATATAGTAAATGAGCCGGCTCACGAGCTATTAAGTCTGAGTCAGGTACATCTTAAGTTCAAACTTCGCTTTTTAGCTCATCAAATTCAGCTCTCACTCAACGAGCCAACACATGAATCGGCTTCGCTCCAGAACACCCCTCCTTGAAAGCCCTTTCCAAAATAAGTCTTTACTATGTCTTCACAAAAAGTTTATTTCACATAATTCATATGAATTTCTCCAAAACCTACATAATTTAGGCATGCAATCTTTAAACAATTAGGTGGGATAGGTGTGTAAATCTCCCATTTTCATATTTACACACATAGAACTTAAATCTTTATTATCACATCTAAAAAATAACACTATTATCACTTTTTTTAAAAGTAAATTACACATTTTCATGCAAAGGTTTAAAGCACCAAAATGCTATGTATGTAATATGAAAGTTTATGCATCAAATATGCAAATTTCCCAAACATTAAACTGCAAAAATTCTCTTAAAATCTCCTCAAACTTAATTTCAGACTCCTAACAACATCATGATTCCTTTCCTTAAAAACCATATCAAACAAAAATATAAGATCACTACTTACCTGAAGCCACAGAGCTCCAAGCAATCCCCTTCCTCATCCCCAACCTCCCAATTCTCTCCCAAACATCAGCAGCCTTCTCCCACATCTCAGAAGCAGCAAAGGCATTAGAAACCACCACATACTTCCCGACATTCTCCGGCATCAGCTCAAAAAACCTGCTTGCTGCAACCTTCACCATCTCCACATCCCCATGGATTCTGCAAGCTCCAACCAAAGCTCCCCAAACAATGGAATGCGATTCGCAAGGCGAGTTACGAATGAATTCGTACGCCTCATACAACTTCCCCGCTCGTCCCATCATATCGACCATCACCGTGTAATGTTCCTTCTTCGGCGCGACTCGGTAATCTTCGATCATGGAAACAAAATACTTCCATCCGGAATCAATAAGACCGCCATGGCTGCAGGCCGAGAGAAGAGAAAGAAATGTAACTGAATTTGGTCTGAAACCTTCTTCTTCCATCTGATGAAACAGTTGAATCACCTCTCTTACTTTCCCATGGAGTCCGTAACCCGAAATCAGAGAGGTCCAAGTAATCACATTTCTGTCAGGCAATTCGTCAAACACCCTTCGTGCATCATCCAAACTGCTGCACTTGAAGTACATATCCACGAGAGCGCTGCCAACTACCACATTGGCCACCGTCTTCCTCTTGATCATAAGACAATGAGCTCGCCTACCGTGCTCCAGAGCAGCCAGTCCAGCGCACGCATGGAAAACTGATGAGAAGGTGAAGGGATCAGGATCTACTCCATTGTCGCTCATCGAGTAGTAGAGCTCAAGACTGCTTCGCTCCAGGCCTTTGTGAGCGAGGCCGGAGATCATGGCGTTGTATGCAAACAAATTCGGATCAGGCATTTCATCGAACAGGTGGCGGGCGGATTTCAATTCTCCGGCTTTCGTGTAGAGGATGAGAAGCTTGGTGTTGAGATACTTGGTTGGGGTGAATCCGGTGACAATGATGTGGGAGTGTATTGCTTTTCCGAGCAGAAACTCTCGCCGGTGAATGCTTTCCTGGAGGAGGAGAGAGTAGGTGGGAGGAGAGATCGGGGAGCCGCTGCAGAAGAGGGTTTTGACGGCTTCGTTTAGTCTTCCGGAGAGGCAGAGAGATCTTAAGGTTTTGTGCATGGTTTTGAGAAGGTTTGAGCGAGCGTGATGACTCCATTGGAGGTTTCTGAATTCAGATCGATAAAGAAGAACGGAAGTTGGATGGAGAAGTGAACATTACTGAGAGTAGAGCAGTTCTACGGAGCTCGCCGGAATAAAAGAGCCATTTTTGACCTGTTCTCCCCACATTGCAAATCTATCCCAACATCACTCATTTTTTTAGGAAAAAAAAAAGAAAGATAAAAGATGAAGAATTATATTGATGGTGTTAGTTTGAAGATACAGAAAGGCGAGCGATTTTTGCGCCACTGTCATACAGCCGCGATGTGCGGCTGTGATCGGAGGGCGCGCGCAGCTCTGCGCGCTCCCTCCACACCTAATAATTAGACCAAAAAGGCCAAGAGCTTATTCTATTAAGCACTTCTTCAATGTTACAAACAAACCCATATGGGGAACTTATTAGACATTTGCATTCTCTTATATAAGGCTAAGCTTGCCAAAAGAATGCATTGGAGCTAGTGGAAGGCTAAGCTTGCCAAAAGAACTAAAATAAGTACCTAAGAAAGCATATGCCATGAATGGTCCTTCAATCATTTATAAATGAACTAAAGGACATCTAAAGGGCATTATGACTTGATTCACAAGCAAGAGCAAAACTATCCTCTTTGGCATTGGTGAATAGTCTTAAGTCATTTTAAGATTTTTATGTTGACACCTAATTATGAGATGTTTGAAGTAGGTTTTACCCAAAGTTGATTAAGAATTAAAATTTTAAAATAAAAAGTGGGTTCTCATAAATGAAAGATCTTTAAGACAAGTAGATGAGTAGATCACTGATCTGCCAAAATTCAATTAGATGAAGTTGTTGACAATGAGTGATTTCATAAGGTTTTGTTGCATGTTTATAAAGAATAAATCAAAAGATGTCACTAACAATCGGAGGGTTCATTGGATTAGTGATCAAGAAGAGTAACTTTCCATGTAAGAATAATGTTATGATGCTTGGATATGAAGATATCTGAAGATAAGTAAAAAAAAAAAAAGAGTTCATTAAGCAATAACTTGTTAATGCATGAATAAGACACCAAAAAAGTGGGCTTTTGTGATCAATCATCAAGAAGAAAGCTTCTTAAGATAGTTGTTAATGTTTTGTTAGGAAGAGTTTTGACGACAAATTAAAATAGATTACCAATGAGAGACAACTTCCATAGGATGGGTTGTAAAGGAAGGCAGTGAATTCTTGAGATAAAGGAATTGACAAAGCATCAACAAAGGCAAAGTCTTCAAGATAAGATGACACAAGAGGAGATTTTTGAATGAGATGATGTCAAGGATTTTACGAATGAAGAATTCTTATAGTAAGTCATCGAGAGGGGAAATTTTTAAGGAAGATGCTCCAATGAGAAGGGATTTTGGCTGATCAAATAGATGGTATTTTAAGGTTGTGAAGGCGAGTCCGTGTCAATTTGCTGTCGGGTAGCCCAAGAGAAAATATATCATTGGCTTATGAGAATTATAATTGACTAGATTCTAAGAGGAGGCGAGCAATTAAATAGAGAAAGCACCACTCAATATACGAAGTCTACTGAGGAGAGCGGCATGAATGATAGATGTGGATCTACCTATAGATATATTTAAGTCAATGAGGATTATCTAATAAAGTCCATCAGGGCCACCTAGCTAAGATCAGATTTTGGGATTAAGTCAACATCAAATGAAGATTTAATATTTATATCTATAACACCATGGTGTCATAAATAAATGTATGAAAATGTATATTTCACTTTTGAAAAATTCGTAATAGTGACATTTTTTTTATAAATATTAAAGATTTAAGAGATATAAATATAAAAAGCAAAATTTAGGGGTTAGAAATATATGAATTTAGTGGTACGTATGAAAATGGTGGGCTTTTAGCATCGTTCGTGTCAAAGTTCACTAGAAGGCCCGGCCCATTTTTAATGCTCGTTAGGGTTTTTCCGGAACCATTTCCTGAAGCTATAAGATCCCTACGCCGCCTCCATTCTGAGAAGCAGGAAAAGGAGAGGACTCGCCATGGTTCACGTTAGCTTCTACAGGAACTGTAAGTTTCTTCCATTTTCACCACTCCCCTTCGATCCGCTCTTCTTTTAATCCCATTTCTCTTTTCTTTGTTGCGTTTGGTCCTCGAATTTGGGTGCGTGTTGGCTGATTTCACGATTCTCTGTATTTCGGCTTTTGCTTTATTAGATGAACTCTATTCTATTCTTCTTTTATGAGTTGCAAAACTGATGATCTCACATGCGATTTTCGAATTTCAACAAACTTCGCTCGCAAGCAGTTTTGGATCCGGATCGGAAACACTATCGTGATTCTTCTGCATGTATTTGTTCAAGTGGTACGGATCTGAATTGGAAACCCTAACATGATTATTTAAATCTTAGATGGGAAGACATTCAAGAAACCCAGGCGTCCCTACGAGAAGGAGCGGCTGGACGCGGAGCTGAAGCTGGTTGGGGAGTACGGGCTTCGGTGCAAGAGGGAGCTGTGGAGGGTTCAGTATGCTCTGAGCAGGATCAGGAATGCGGCGAGGGAGCTTCTGACGCTGGATGAGAAGAATCCAAAGCGGATATTTGAGGGGGAGGCTCTTCTTCGCCGGATGTTTCGATACGGGCTTTTGGAGGAGGGGCAGAACAAGCTCGACTATGTCTTAGCTCTGACTGTGGAGAACTTCCTGGAGCGCAGGCTGCAAACCCAGGTCTTCAAGTCTGGAATGGCGAAGTCCATTCACCACGCTAGGGTTCTAATCAGGCAGCGCCATATTCGGTATTGATGTTTTCTTTTTTGGCTTTCTAAATCATATTGTTTATTTTTGCTGATAATTTTTTGAAATATTTACATTCATGCTATGTATTTGCATTATTAATGCCTAAAGTTCATGTTTTACATACTTAACACCTTACATATGCATGAAAAGGTGTATTTTGCTTTTCTTTTTTTAAGTTAAAGTGGTGGATATGAAGGATTTGGGTGGTATTAACGTTAAAAAAAGGCAATTTTTGATGTTTTATTGTTATATATGTGAATGCATAGGAATTGGGTGGTAATATGTCAATGTCCTTTTTCTATGATGATTTGGATACTCATTTGTAGTTTTTTTTCTCTCAGCATGATAAATTCTTTTGTTTTTCTGAATGCCAATGCTTTAGATTTTAATTATATTCTTGTTATGCATCTTAGCATTTTCATTTGTATTAAAAATTTGATTTTGTTCAGGGATAATTCATGTTATTTACAGATATATCCTTTTGGACTTTTTTGTTTTTTAACAAAAGTTTCCTGGGTTTGTAGAAAGTTTGAGGTCCTGTTGTCTATTAAAAACTACCACATGATGAAAATGGATTTCACATCTCACGACGGTCATCTGAGTCCTCCTGTTTGGATGTTTACTCTGATGAATGTTATCCTATTTCTCTGATGGTTTCCGGAAACTTTTGAGTTTTTATGTAAAGAATTCTTCCGAAGATTTTTGCAAATTTACATTTTTTTTTTGTGCGGTTAGCTCCACACCCTTATTTATGGTTAGATTTGTTGTTGTTAAGGGGATCATAATGCAAACTGATGTTTGATGTGAGTTTAAAATTTAAACCAACTGCCTTTCCTTTGGTTCATTACTCTAGATTGATCTTTGTTAGTATATGGATTTTCAATTATTTTAGGAACTTTTTCTTGGGGCATTTGCATACATACCACCCAAATCCTATCATTTTACATATTTGCAACAAAAGTTTTCCTTTTTACATTTATACCGCCAAAGCTTTCATATCACATCAAAATACCACTTTTTTAACTTTTAAAAAGTGAAATACACCTTTTCATGCATAGGAAAGGTGGTATAAATGTAAAAATTCAAGCTTAGATGTGTTAAGAGTATGTT
>NEWO01000067.1:1506015-1520464 GCA_003013225.1 Phalaenopsis aphrodite
AAATCTCTAAATTAGTTTCTTACAAAATAAGGAGGCCTGCAGAATTAATAAATGATCCCACACATTTTCATTCTAGGATCTAGTATGGATGCACTTAAAAATAACATATATGAATATGACAAATATTTATCAAACTTTGCTCTTATAGAAATGACTATGTTTGAGAGAAATGCATTCCCAACATTCTTTTAATAATAATCAAATTTGGAAGAATCCTATTAGAGGTTGGGCGGCTCGAACCAGAACAAAATTTCAGTGAAACGATTGAAGATAAAAAAGCACTTGTCTTACTTCATCAAAATGATTCCACTCACGATCAGAAGGCAACCAAATATAACTCAGATCGCTTGAAGACTACTCAAAAAATTATGAATCTATAATAAAAACAGATTCAATCATCATATATGTAGAACTCTAACGAGTTGAAACATTAGTAGAAACTAATTTGGTTGTTGATAGCTCTATCTATCTTGCAATCTAACCAAATTTATGCAACATGCTTGATGACCTCTTTATAAACAAGAAAATAAGATTCCTCAACTTTTCCGGTCACCTGACTAAAAATCTTGTAACCATCTTGAACCAACATGTTCAAGATCTGACAATCACATCTAACATGAAAAAATTCTCCCATAAAAAAACCATCTTTCGAGTTTTTGACGGCAACATCATTAGAAGAAGCATTACCTAGTGCGATTGTACAAACATGATTTCGAAGGCCCTATTGCATTAATATATTAGAAATAGCCTAAAAAACTAATAAAGCCACCATAAGGTGTGTTTAAGTCACTAAAACTAATTATCGTAGTCTGGAGTTTCCAATATGGACTAACTAAAAGAACAGTCAATCTGACTTGATGTTCAATAATAAAAAATAAGCGAAACATGCACAACAAAATTTAGATTTTTTCTCTGCTTTCTGCTTCTCTACTTCATAAACCACCATATACTCTTCTTTAATAGCACGTTGTTGGGAGATTTTATGATAATTAGAATTCAGTGTTTTTGTCAAAATGTTGAACCTTAAGTGCTCAACAGTCATAAATGGATACTCATGAACAAGAATTATATTAGCAATATTATTTTGAATTCTTCTATGATCATAACTATTAGAGACACATAAATGAGACATTAATTTATTTACCCTTAATGTCCTCAACATTTGAGCCAAAATTTTTTTGTTTCTTCTCTTTAGTACCTGATTTGCTATGATGATTAGTTTTAAATTACCCATTCATTTGTAGTGTATTATTCATTTTTATAGTTATTAAACTTTAACAACATCTCCAATTTTACCATGAATAGCCAAGAAGACTTCCATGTAACACACACACACTTAAACATTCAATTGCAAAACACTTGTACAAGAAGCAAAGCTGCACTCTCATATGCCATCAGATCATAATAATAACTTAAGGCAAGGCACAGACCAAACAAAGCATGGCAAGGCACAAATCGATCAAGGCAAGCCATGAATCAATTAGAGCACAACACAAGCCCATCAGGCTATTAGAACCAATGTTAGGAGTGTGGGAAGAAGACTAGCACACAACTTAGGACACAAAATAATGACAACATTCTAAGCCAGTTAGACAAATCACAAAAAAAAATATAATATTTACAAAGCTTCATTGTAACTGAAGCATTGTAAAAATAGTTTAAGGCAATTAGTCACTGTAACTGAAGCTAGGAAAAGATGAAACAATCAAATAAGCCAACAAACCTTCATCCTCACTATGTTTAAAGGTGACCCTAAATCAAAATATAGAGAAAACATAGAAATCCTTACAAAGCTTGATGATTCTAGACTTGCAGAGTAGACTTAATCTTGTGAGCAATCAAAATGTAAATTTTATATTTTTATGCTGTTCATTCGGTGAATCATTGTCATCCATTGTTAATCCAAGGGAGCGCCACTGCCATGGACACATCACAAGTCCGCTTGGATCTACCGTATTGCCTCAGATTGAAGTGAACCGGTTAGCACGATTGGTGAAAAATAAGCAACAATTTAGTGTATTCGAGACAATTTTGAGCTTATTCGATTCGAGTTATCGTCGGCTCAAAATAGGCTCGAATAAATATCGACCTGAGCATTTGAATCATAGCTCAGATCTAATCACTCAATTCTATTTATGTGTGATCTCCAGTTTTTGATTGAAATGAATAGTCTTACTCATGGAAATTTTTGAATGCCATATTCCAAAATTTGAATTCTTAAATTGTACTCTTCCCCGGTCACCTCAATTTAGACCATTGTATAGGTTTGAAATGGACTAGCACTCACAAAATCAACTAATAAGCATCAGATTTAGCGTTAAATATTTTTCGACGCAAATTTTAGTGTCAACTTTGCTTTCGTTTATCGTCGTAAAAGGTTAGGGACGAATTGTGCGTCGAATAATTTTGACATAAAATATTTGTGTCGATTTTAGCTTTGTTGACATGTTAGCTCAAAGATTTTGCTTCGACATTAGTTTTGAGAAGTTGTCTAGAATAAGTAAATTTTTATGAGACTTATATTCGCCGCCTGCTTGTCATAAAATCTAATCTTTAGTATATATTTATTCAAATATGCTACAAAGTTTTATTGGACACAAATTTGCATCCGCCAAAAGTAAGCACAAATTTTGTTGTTGACATTTGAGTCTGCATGTGGCTCGCCGAAGTGCGGTGTTATGGTGGAGCCCGATAAATAAAAATGAAAATTAAAAAAAAAAAAGAATTGTGATTTCTCCTTCTTCCACTCCGGTCCCGCATTCGTCTGTTGCGAACGGTTTCCCGTCCTGCTCCCCGTTTTCGCGAATTGGTTCTCGTCCCTACCGTCTCTTGTGTGCGAAAACAGAAATCCCCGTCTCTCTCGTTTGTGAAATAGAAGCCCCATCCTGACGATTCGTCTCTCGTGAAACAGGAACTTCTTTCCCGTCTCCGCTCACTCCTCCTTCAGTTCGTGAAAAGATTCTTCCCGTGCTTGGCAGAAGAAAGAAGAACATAGTGGAAGAAGAATGTGCTATTCTTGATTTTTTTTTGTTGGCCATTAGAGTTCGCTCTTGTAATTGGAAAAGATCCACTGGTATAAATTCTTTAATTAGTAAAATCCTTTGCAACTCCATGGATGAGGCAATTTGCCGAACGACGTAAATCCGTGCGTTCTTTTGGTGTGAATTTTCTCATTCTATTTTTCCTTCATCGTCGATCGTATTTTAAATTTCATATATACCACAACAAATTAATATTGTCTAATGCTAATGTCGACTATGGAAGCTTGTTTGTGTTGGACACTTTCGATGCTAATTACATTCCTCGCACCCGTTTTTACTTAGACCACACGTCCGAAGCATGCTAAAACTATTTGCATTGGATTATCACCATATTAGCATCGAATTTGGCTCACCATAATATGTAAAAATCATTTATGCATTTTTTAAATAAAAAATATTGCTAGCTAGTTTTGTGGATCTTTTTTATACACACATATGTGCTTGTGTGTGTACAGAGACATAGAAGGTGTTATGTCTCCATCACAATAGCCTTGTATCTATACAATAACGAATGTAGAAGGCTTTCACCCACTCGATAATTATATATATATCTTGTCGTGACTCTTTGGTTGGCATCTGCGAAGTCAGTTCTAAGTTCCCAGGGGTCACATATTCAAGCCCGCTTGAGTGCATTTATCTAGTAGCGGGGTATTGAGTGATTAGACACATGAGGGTGGCTGGGGGCTCATATCGTAGCCTCAGACCTTATATATTTAAAAGGAAATCGATACTAACAAAGACACAAATATCGATTTTGGCCCCATGAAGAGAGCCCGTGTCATGTGCCTAAAATTCGAGAGCCCGCACACCACTATATACATACATACATACACACACACACACACTTGAGGGCATGCAAGATATGCATCACTGTTGTTAAATCTTCTTCTTTATAAATATAGCTAGTTCATTAAGTTTGCTCGCAGCCAAACAGCTTTAAGGAGGTGAGACAATTTACATAAATAAAAAAATAGTTTAAGTAAGAAAATTTCAGAAAAGCATTGGAGGAGAATGTAAATTTTGTCTTCCATCCATGCCTCTCTTTGGATTCTTCCTTTTCCATCTTCATCTCCCTCGGACTCCATTGTTTTAATACTTTCTTTTTTTGCAATTTGAACCTTTTAATTGAAAGCGAATTTGCAACAAATGTCATTAATTTTGTTGCAGAAATATCTGTATATTTGCATGTTGCCTTCAAATTATTATGGTATTATAAGATCCCTTTGCCTGCATAAAAATAGCAAATATCCTTCTCTAGTCTCTACGTCCATTAGATAATATGCATGCATGTTGCGTTTCATAAACGGCATAATTAATTTACTATTTTGTTTTGCTGCAATTAAAAAATGGATTAATTTTATTTTTTTAAAAAAAAAAATTGTTTTTTTTATTTTAGAAATTATTTGAAAAAATATATTTTTTTTCAAAAATAGATTGTGATATGAAATAGATAATACTTGAATATGATATATGTTTGGTATAAAAGATTCATATTTAGTTTTGTCGCCAGCCGTGACATGCTGGTAGAGCAGTCTCCTAAAAGGTCGTAAGTCCTCTTAGGTCATGGTTTTGAAACCTCCTCTAGCTAGTTTGCTTGTAGTAAGGGCGGTCTTAGAATAGTTATGTACATGAGGGTGGCTAATGGCTCATATAATAGCATCCGAATATTCTTTATATTAGTTTCATTACTTCCAATAATCCTTTCTATATTATATCTATTAAAAAAAGGTCTCTTAATTTTTTTAGTGCCAAATGTGTATCATATTGTATTCATGGTTCTTTGTATTTATCTCCATATTATGAATCTATAACTATAAATCACAAGATATTAAAATATCTTATTAATATTTAGAATATTTACATAAATAATTTCTAAAAAATTGCTATTTATAAATCTAGCACTTACTTTCATTTATTTTTCAAAATCTAACTCAAATATCAAAATTTGTGATAAAAGCCCAACCTATATTTTTCATTTCTATCAACTTCTCTCAATGGTTTCATGGCGACACACACACAAATATAGGTGATAGATTTTGTAAATAACAATGTTTGGAAGGTTAGATGTGTAATTATCCCAATAGCTTGGACATGAAATGAAAAAAAATAAAAATGGTGGGAGATAGCTAGGCCGCATCTGAGAAGAACATGAAGACAAAAGAAACTATACTGCTCAGTTTCAGAGTTGGCGTTAGTGATGACTTTTAGGGTTAGGGTTAGGGCTACAGTGCTCCTGATTTGGCGTACTGAGGGTGATGTCTGAGATATCAAGGGAAGCAGATGCATGATGCCTTGTTTGTGTGTTAGGTAGCAACCTCTGCTATTTTCAGGACCCATCCGGTCCCTTGGATTCCTTCCCCAACTCTCTCTCTCTCTCTCTCTCTCTCTCTCTCTCTCTCTCTCTCCTCTCACTAAAACCCACATTTTGTTCTCTCACTAAGTGTCAGCTTGGGACAACTTATTTGGTGCGGTGGCGTTTTGAAAAAACACTTGGACTGTTTAGGTAAACTGCGTTTTGACAGCTTATGCGTTTTGAAAACGCTAAAAGCGGCGTTTTCACACTGCAGGTGCGGTGACAGCTTCCTAGTAGCAGTCTGACTTTTCCAAAAAAATAAAAAATTCTAATAGCCACCGCATCTAACTTATCAGCAGATTATTTTTAATCAGTTTATCAGCAGATTATTCAATAAGCCGCAGCTGCCCCAAACAAACCCATAAAACTCACTTCTGACGTTTGATTTTGACTTTTTATTATTTAAGTTTTGGCTTAACAAAATAATTATTTGATTAATATGAAAAATACTTATCATTTTGTATGGACACTTTCTTTTTATCTTTATGAATGTATGAGATAGAATATGAAATAAAATAGAGTGGTTTTATTTTATAAAATAAAAATTATCATAAAATCAATGCAAAAATACTAAAAATGGAGAAGATAAATTCATATATATGCATGGTTTGTTACTTTTGAATAGATAATTATATAGTATAGCGTTAAAATAGTCATGATTATTTATGTGGAGGTTATAGAAGAATCAAAACAGCCCCGATTATTAAATTGGGGCTAAAATGGTCCGCATGTAGACTATTAAAGCTCAATTTTAAAATAGTTAGCATTATTTTCACATTTATATAAGCTCCGAGACTAAAACGACCCAAGTAAATAATCAGAAACTATTTATACACTTTAGTCATGCATACACTTTACTCTATATATAGAATAAAATACTAAAATAATACTCTTAGGGTTGTTTTAGTTATAAAATTTATAGAAGCGCTAAAATAACCCCCGACTATTTAAGGGTGTGTTTGGGGTAGCGTTACGGTGGTGGTGTAGTGTCACAACGTAGTTTTTTCAGTTTAGTGCTTGCGTTCTAAAAAAACTGTAGCTGAAAACTGTGTTTTCCTATCAGATCTGACTATCTGTTGTGGCTGCTAGAAGGCTATGATATGAATTGTATATATATATATATATATATATATATATATATATATATATATATATATATATATATTATAATAGTCACCTTAACTTTTTGAACACAACTTCTTTTTTAGCAGCTTAACAACTGCTTCTTAAAACAGCTGCAACTGCGCAAAACAGATCCTAAATTGAGGCTAAAATAGTCCTCATTGAAGATTATTAAACCTCAGTTCTAAAATAGTCGGGGACTATTTTGACACTTTCATAAACTCTAAGACAGAAATAATCCCATGTAAAGTGTCTAAGGACAGTTTTTGACACTTTTATAAACTCTAAGACTGAGACAATCCCTATAACCAGTCAGGGACTATTTTGACACTTCATTATATACGTCAGGGTTAGAACCAAGAGAATAACCATTAATTTTTGAGCCAGCTACATTAAGTATGATATATCTTACATTCATTAATCAAGCTCCTCATAATTGTACTTCATTCACAGCCTAAACATAGGGTCCATTATTAATTAGTCATAATGTTGCTATGTAACATTGCATAATGTTCATCCCTATACGATTTTTATAACTGCACTACATTTTTCCTTTACTTATAAAAATAATAAAGTGGCCACCAATCATAAAATTAACTAATTTACTATTTGGGGGTTATTTATACAAAGGAATTGAGAGGTATGTATGTAAATCTTATATTATTCTTTTGATAATAACCCTCAAGGGAATATATATATATATATATATATATATATATATGTCAATTGGGCATCCTCAAGTGAGTTAAACATGTTCATTTGTCCTTATTACAACAGAAATGAATTTCATTTGCACAACTGCTCTGTAATGTAGGTCCCGTATGGGGTAGCTTATTTAGTGCGGTGCGTTTTGAAAATATATATAAGACCATTTTTTTAAACTGTATTTTAGCAGCTTATTCAAAAAGCTGCGTTTTCAAACCACTGAAATAAGTATTTTCACACCCTTTCTGGCTAGATGCAGTGTCAGCCTTTTAATTGCGGTCTGACTTTTAAAAAAAAAAATTGTAATAGCCACCACAGCTTTTTGATCAACAGATTATTCTTCAACAATTTAGCAACAACTAATTAATAAGCTGCAACTGTCCCAAACATGCCCATTATCTCAGATACAAAATTTGACATGCATAACTTCATCTAATTCTTTTCCCAAGATCTTAAGCCCCCTAATCTTTAGATATTTACAAGTTGACTGATGAGTTAAGCTCAATTTTAATGGGATAAATATAGATCATGAGCGAAATTCGACGAGGTAAATAAGGGTCTATTTGGGGAAAAAAATATTTCATTCGGTCGTCTGCATCCGGACAGCCAAACATCGGGTGCCACATTGTTCGTCGATGAGATGTATGACGGTGTGACAACTAGTGGTTGGCCAGCCTCATGTACGATGTCCAGACAAAATATTTTCTTCTATTTGGGGTGACTGAAATGGCTGTGAAGTTACGGTGGAGAAACAATTTTTTAGAAAGTTTATGTGAGAGTTATAAATATATATGTTTTTCAAAAAGTTAAATAATAGCTTTCTTAGAGCCACCGAGCTTTAATAAGTTAGTTGAGAAAAATAGCTTTCGTTCATAAAAATTTCTAGAAAGCAGCAAGAAAAAGTAGTGTCCCAAACAGAGCTGTGATGACGATCTGAAAAACAAAACATGTATAAAGTTGTAAATCAAATTTGATTCAGCTTATTTAAATAATATTAAAAGCGTATGAAAATTCAAAGATTTTATGTTGCATACTTTAAAGAATCTCTCTGGCCTTATCTCAATTTAGATGATAAATATGTAAATACATGATATATATATATATATATATATATATATATATATATATATATATAACTTGGGAACTAATCTAACTCAAATTTGTAGAATTGAACTCGAGTTCTTATGCATCTAGATTCCTTATACAACATTGTTGTGCAATATTTGCATAACAACGTATTTTTCAAAATAAAACTCAGTTCGTTTGTCGCGGCAGTTTTGTTTGTTTATGTAAACAGTGTTTTGACAGGTTTTTTAAGAAGCTGCCGCTGAAACTTACGTTTTCCAAGTAGCCTTAGTTAGATGTGATGACAGTTTTCTAGTTGAGGTATCATTTTTTTAAAAAAAAAAATTAAAATAACCACCACAATATTTTAAATACCATATTAATTTTGACTTACTTTTTAATAAGTTGCATATGTCCCTGACCGACCCTAAGTTAATTAATCAAGGCCCCCTCAAATAAGAGGCGACCATAACTGACTCAACATATCCACACCACTTTTAAGCCAATCTTTTATCTCCCACTCCACTTTCAAATCCCTCCATCTCACCCTCTCTCTTTCCCCAACTCCCTTTTGCCTTTCCCTTCCCCCTCCATCCCTCTTGATAAGAACATGGCTTCCTTCTCCAATGGCATCCCATCCTCCCCTTTCTTCCAACCTAACCTGTTTCTCTCAATAGATGAAGAACAAATCCCCTCCATGAACTCCATTAATGCCCTCTTCTCTTCTTCCAATCCTCTTACCCTCACTAGAGGTGATTCTAACTTCAACAAAAAATAAAACTTGATATCATCTTCCTTCACTTTTTTGAATCCATTGTTGTGTTGCAGGGATGGTGGGGATAATGGAGAGAAGGCCATCGGCTTCCTTCTCCGGCAATGTCGAAGGGGAAGAGGAGCTCTCTGACGAAAGCTCGCAGCCGGGGGAGAAGAAGAAAAGACTGAACTTGGAGCAAGTTAGAGCTCTTGAGAAGAGCTTTGAGCTTGGGAACAAGTTAGAGCCTGAGAGGAGGATTCAGCTGGCCAGAACTCTTGGCCTTCAGCCAAGACAAATTGCAATATGGTTTCAAAACAGAAGAGCGAGGTGGAAGACGAAGCAGCTTGAGAAGGATTATGATTTACTCAAGAGAAAATTTGATGTTGTTAAAGCTGATAATGATTCTCTCCAGTTTCAGAATAAGAAACTCCAATCTGAGGTAGATAACTACAAAAAAATTATTTTTTTCACTTTTAAGCATCTGATTGGGGCGGCTGCAGTTGTTTGACGAACTAGTTGTGAAACTACTGATCAGAAAATTGGCGTAGCAATTACAATTAAAAAAAAAAAAGTCAGACTGTGACTTTCTAACAATTGCCCACTAGTCAGTCCGGTGGCAATTGCAGTCAGTTTTGCCAAATAAAAAAAAAAAAATACAGTGCAGCACTACACCGCCACCACATTATTTATTGCCGATTAGCATTTTGTCTCAATTTCTCATATCAGATTATCGATTCTCAACAAATTTGCATGTTCATTTTATCAAAAAATGATATTAAAAGTTGTTAAAAGTTGCAGATTCTGAAACTTAAAGGATCAGAAGTGATGAATCTGAATAAGGAAACTGAAGGATGTTGCAGCAATAGAAGTGATAATAGTGCAGAGATAAATTTGGATATCTCAGGAACATTTGCAGAACAGTTGAATCCCGACTTGCATAGCATATCGCTTTTTCCGGTGATCCGGCAGCTTCCGCCGGTGATCTCAGGCCAGTTCTTGCATGGAGCTTCAAGACCTGAGTTTTCAGAAGAGAGCTTTGGCAAATTTGTGTGTGGTGTGGAAGAACAAAATAGCTTTTGGGCATGGGATGATCACCATAATTTCCATTGATGGCCATGTGTTTTATCATTATTAGAATTACTGTTATTTCAATAAATTGGAATCAGATTTTATTTAATTTACATGTATGGATATGAAGAGCAATACAAAGTTGAAATATTGTGATGTGGGAGGGAGGAATATGGAGAAAGACATGTTGGGAGAATGCTCTTAAGTCATTCCAAATTTCCTCTTCACCCCATTTGGTTGAGGAAGATGTGAAATAATATTTAATGAAAAAATGAAGTTTGATTTATATTTTTATTTTTTCATAGTAGATGTCTTTAAAATTTGGTAGAGAATGCATAGTTATTGGTTTGCATGCTTGGTTACAATCATAACTTTTTTTTTTTGCAAAGTTGATGTATCTGTTGATTATTACTGCGGTGTCAAATTGAGATGAGTAATGATCATTGAATGCTAAGAAACTTGAAATACTTTGAGTTATCTAATGTTAAGCTATAAAGTTGAGATTGAGATTTTATATATTTAGTTTTTCATTTCATTAAAACTTTAGGTCTTATATTTTATCAAAACAATGTTAGTGAAATTGAGGGCCTATAGCAAAAACAAATGAGAACCTGTAAATCTATGATGCCTGAATTGTTATGAATCATGCTAGAACCAGACAAATATATGTGTCATTCAAGTAATATATGGACTTAAATTCACGTATCAATCACACGAGAAATGAGTTAACTTCCAAAGCATGAAAAGTTCAAGTCTATTGGCCTTGACTCTCACCTAAAGTGTTCAAATCTTGGAGGTTTAAAAATTACTATTTGTAATTTTTACAAAAATAAAAACATGAGTAAAGATAGTAAGGGTTTATATCAAATGAAATATTCTTCTCTGAATTGAATTCTAGAAATCTAGGAAGTGATATCATTATAAGTAACAATCAAGAGTAGATTTCCTACTTAGCCCCTTCTGGTGTTCATAAGAAAGTTTGAGAATTCATATTGCAGTTTAGTTACCTAAACCATGAAAAATTTCCTGGGTTCCATATTTTTCCTCTTAATTGCACTAACCTAGCAACAATATCCATATTTGTCTAAGTCAAGGTGCTTTAACCTAATTACTTCAAGAAATTTTCTACCGAAACACATAACTCACAATAAGTTTTAACAAATAAACCAGCCAAATTGAAGGTAAATGAAAACCAGAAAGTTAAAACATCAACTTGACGTAAGATTCATTTAATCACAAAACAAGGTTGAACTCTATATTTTTAGATTAATAATTCAAAGAAGAATATAGGATCAAGTACTACTCATGCTTTGAAACAACTAAAATAATATTTCATTCATCAAAATAAATTAAATACGAGAGTTTAATCTTTGAACCAGATAGAATATTATTATTGAAATGCTACCAATGTACTTCTTTCCTTCTCCACAATACTTACCGAGTAACACATACAAATTGTAGGGGAACTTTATCACAAAGTGTCCATTTAATATGATTAAAATGTTATGAAACACCAACAATACACAAAAGTATATGTGTCATCCAGATAGTATATTAAACTGAGTCTGTATATCGATCTCACAATGAACGAGTGAACTCCCAAAGTCTTGAAAGTTTCTAATTTACTTGCCTTGAGTCTAGCTTGAAGTTTCAAAATTTGGTGAGGATAGAGTTTCTAATCCTAATTTTTGTAAATATTAAAACCAATAACTAGTTTTGAGCTAGAACAAGTGAAAGAAAGTTTCTGCTGAATTGGTCCTATGCAAACTACAACGATCTAAAACACTTTAATGAGATTGAAAATCACAAATAATTTTTCTAAGACCCTCTTGATGGTTATAAACAAATTAATGTTTTATATTACAATTAGTCCCCTAATAATGCAAAAACCCTAGTGTTTGCAAATTTCCCTAATGATTGCACCAACCTAACAACAATATTTCTATTCTCTTAGAATAGTGTAGGTTAACGTAACTATTATACTAGCAACTCCCATAATATTAGATCAAAACCTATTTTAACTTCTTAAGTGGCTAGTATAGGAGTAAATTAAATTCAAATGCTTAAACTATCAACTTATAATCAAATTACACACCATCATATAGCAAAGATTTGACCAACTTGCATAAAATTCAATTCAAGGGAGAGAAAGGTTTAAGTCCTACTCATTAGAGATGAAACAAAATAAATTTCATTACAAAATCAAATATTAAAAAGTAAGAACGATCTCACCGATTTTTCCACTAATTCTCATGAAATTACAACAAAATCCTTAAGTTTTACACCATTTGGAGTACATAAATGGATATACACACACACTTACACTTGTTTTCTCGGAAGAAAATTCACTCACACTTACGACACTCCTCTGGATTCTTCCCTTAAAATGACCTGACTTCTATAGAGTATTCTACTTCTCTCTATCATCAATCTTCAATTATCTTTATGCTCTTCCACTTTTTACCCCCTTAATAACTCATTTTGCATTAGACAAAGGTTATTATACTTTTCATTGTGAATCAATATTGAACTTCTCAAACTATGAAAACAAGTGAATTGGAACATGAAGTGCTTATATGCGATCTCTAGGCTTTGTTACTTAGTGTCTGAGCAGTGGCGATCTTACGCATACTTTTCTACATGCTCGGGTATTGTTGTAGGGGTTTTTTGTCACTTAGGCACCAGTATTGAGTGCCTAGGCACTTAGGTCGCGATGCATTGGCACCACCAATTTAACACATACTTCCACCCTCTCTAGACTCCCAATTGATTCTTGCTTTTTAGGTGTCGATGTGCTCTACTTCGATGCCTAGGCCCTGCCCCTCTACTTTGTTTAATTCCTTACTTATTCAAATTTAATAAATCTTCTAATCTCAATCTTGCAATATACATCACAATTACCATGACAATCATAAAAATACATAAATATTGATAAAAGTTTAATAAAAATAACACAAATATCTGACACTCATCACTCTCATAATTCCTCACACGCTTCCTCACAATCCCCTCGAAACTCTCCTTTGCCCGCACTCAAAACTCCATACTTCAATATTCTGAGGGGAGGTTTTCTCAAATACAAAAATTCTTCTTTGTAAGTCTCGATGATAAGACACAAATATAAACCACTCTAACTACCCATTGTCGGTTTGTCGACTCTGTACTTCTTCCTTGGAGAGCTAGATTCCTATTCGTTATGTCTTCTAATGTTCTCGAAAGGCGCCAGGTTTCCCAAGACCAGCACCAATTTTCTCTGCCTTATGTTATTCTCTCCACAATTCAAACATATTAGGTGTTAGGTGGCACTAAACTTCTTGTAGTGGTGCCATGGAGCCATATACAAGTGCCAAACTTCCAGCATATTAGTTTAAGAGTAGATCCTAGGTTTGAGAGAGGCGACAATGGCGCTATAATTGCATCTGCTCTACTTGTTGCTCCTGAAAGAGGCACCCTAGCGCCCAACAGTGCACCACACTTCTTTGTTTATTGATTTCATGACTTAGCTCATATGCTCCTTAAGACATGTAACCTATAAATATACACAAAAATAACCTAAAAAATACAAATATTGAGAAAAATAATGGAAATCATAGGAAAATATATCATACATGTTACACACATTAGTCTCCTATCCTAAAATTAAGGTGAAAGTAACAATCAAAATAATGAATTGAACCTAATTGTATTACAAATGCATAATATCTATAATTCTCAATCCTACCCAAAACTATAATATAGACCGAACACTAATCGTGCTTGGAAAAAATCAATCGCTAAACCCACTTATTTTCTTAAAACATTAAAGTCAAGTCCTATGGAATGCATGATATGTAGATTTATTGCTTTTTATTTAGAAAATATGAGACTTAGAACCTAACCATTATCATGTAATTTTAAGTGGGATGCATTTATTTCTAACATGTGACTCATAAGGCCAACTATGTTAGTCATTAACTTGAAATAAGATGAACTCTTGATCTTTTATTAATTAAAACTTTATGCTAAGAAAAGAAGTTAATCACTAATCATACACAATGGTCAATAAAATTGCTTCTAATTTATTATTATTTTTAAGATTATATTATGGTTACTTTCAAATTTATTTATATTTAATTAAGTGAAATAATTATTTCCTAGGCACAAACAAGGCTAATCTTGAACACTTCATCCCCACAATTTTGAGAGGGGAAAGAAATTTAGTGTAGCACCTAAGCAAACAAGTTTCATTGAAAGAAAAAATAACTATAAGAAAGGCTTAGAGTGGCTATGTTGCATAATACACTCTAGAATATATATATATATATATATATATATATATATATATATATATATATATATATA
>NEWO01000067.1:1537367-1560352 GCA_003013225.1 Phalaenopsis aphrodite
ATAATTTCAGAGGAGTTGCATATTATTCTCTATTTTTTTATTTAAACTGGTTTGATAGTTATTTTTATCTTGAGCTTATTAGAGAAGAGCCGACCCGATTTTTTTTTTTTTAAGTTTGCTATAATGAATTCTATTCAAGCATTAATATAAAATTCAGCCGTATTTTGAATATTTTGAATTTGTTTTTAAGATATTTATTGTAATTTAATGGAATTTTAATAATTTGTTAGGTAGATATTTTGATCTTATTGTTTTATTCGTTATAACATTTCTGTTGGCCCTGTTTATCCATTTTTCTAAAGGTTTTTGTGTCAGATTAATATATATCTTCTCCTGGAGTTTTTCAGACTTGGTTGTTGTTAAAATAAGAGGAGTAATTTTTTTAAAGTTGATTGTTGATTCTTAGTTGAAACGACCATGCTACTTGTCTTTGAAATCAGTTGTTGAATGGGATTGCTCCTCTTCTTTCTTCATTTAAAATGTTTCAACTGGTTGTTAGACTTAGGGCCCTTTCGAGGCAGCTTAAAAGTGCGGGCGGCGTTTTGAAAACGCCGCCGTCCCATTTGGTTAGCACTTATCAGCAGATTATGGAAAATGACGTTTTGGAAAATTTGAAAGACGCGAACCGCGAGCTGACCCCCGCAGTCTGCTTTTTGCGAATTTGATTTTACCTATTAACCCTCATTCGATCGCGTGATACTTCGCTCCCATGACTTTTTCTTTTTGCTTTCGCCTCTCGGTCCCGTGACCTAGGCCCTTTGATGCCTCCAGCGGAGATTCCATCGCAAGTCTTGCCCTAATCTCTACGGATCCGGTTCATTCTCGAGCTGGTTCTTCGGCATTTCACTCCTTCTCCATCTTCTTCTTCGTTTTTTCTCGCTACAGGTATATCTATCTCGTATTCCATGACATTTCACTTTTACATGGATTTTGGAAGATAAGTAGCTTGAGTAAGAGTTTCGTGCATCATTATTGTTGCATTTTGTTAGGTTATCTTGAAGGTTTTTTTGCTTCGAACCTGTCAAAGAAGATGGTTTTGCTTAGGAAAAAGTTTTGCTAGAGGAATGTGAACTTCAATTTGTTAGATGAATGTAAACTTCATTACTGTCAAAGAAGATGTTTTCCTTGTGGATAAAATTTTTTTTAGAGGAATGTGAACACAATTATTCATTTTTTTGGTCTCTGCTACAAATGGAAGCCTCCATCCATGCATTGTATTCATATAATTACATGCACAACACTCAAGACTTTGAGTTTTGCAGGGACTAGATCTGTAAATAGCAAAATCTTTGACTGTTATACATCTATCATTTATTGTTAAAATAAAGTGAGATGTGTGTTTTCATTAAGGAAATTTAACTCCTATATTAATTTGTATTAATTTATGTTTGTGTCATTGGACTTCAGGATATGATTTGTAACATTCATATGAGTGATATTTTAGGGCATTTATATACATAACACAATTCTTATGTAGTATAGGTAAGGTGGCATGTATTATACAGTGAGAATTTCACTTCTTAAAGGTTTTTTTTTTTTTTTTTGGGCATATGGGCATATTGGTAATAATTTCATTTGGAGATTACTACATAGAATTTTAGATGTGACTTTGTCGTATGAGTTTAGATGTGAGAAGTGTATGTACATTAGACATGTGTGCTATGTAAATGTTGTTTTCTTTAAAAGAAGTTTACTAGTGTATATGTTGTTTGAACTTATCTTAACACTCATGTTCTGAACATTGGAAAGATGGCTTTAAATTGAAAAGTTATTAATGTTAGTTTTGGCTTGGGTATACATATTTCCCTTAATAAATGGTTGTTATTTTTCATTCCAATTGCTGGTTATTTTCTTTAATGCTGCTGCTGCTTCCTTACAATTCTATAGCTGCTGCCTACACTGTTGTTCGCAGTGCTGTCCTCTTTTCTTAGCCGAAAATTCTTTTGGTTGCAGAGTCCTGCTACTTACAGGCGATTCATATTACTGTAGCTATTGTTGAGTGTGGAATATATAAGAATATTTCTGATGTTCCGAATTTGCTACACTGAGAAACCAGGTTGTTAATTTTTGTCCTATAATTGGGAAGACCCAAACAACCATCCTTAATGTGGAAAGAGTTTCTGACATCCACGCCGAAATTTTTGCTTTTAAATTCAACTCTTATGTATTTACATATTTAACACATAGCTTTCATTTTTTTTTACTTTTCCATGTGTCATGGCGATTAAGCAGCTTGGATGGTCCATGACTTCAAGGGCAACCACCTCTTTAAAGATGAACAACAGATATACTTTATCTTAAGTTAAAATGAATGGGATTCACAATCTCTGAAAGCTATAAAAATTTTTGTGTCATAAATTTGTCCGACTTGACAACATTATGTATGGTTATAATTTCTGTTGGATCTTAATATTTGTTGTACACTTTTGTATATCATTTTCATCAATTTTTAGACTGATCTATTCTTATTTTAATAACTGCAGGATGATGAGTTCTAGATATTCAGGGAAGTCCGAGAAATTGATGTGTCAGTGCGGGCTATCATCCTTGCTACTCACGTCACGCCAGGACATAGCTTCGGAAGACAATTTTACAGGTGCCCTAAGTGGACACAACGACAGGAGGACTGCAGTTTCTTCAGGTGGGCTGACAGAGAGTTTGTTTCTATGATATCACAGATGGACACCTTAGATCGGAGTTCGTTGATATCAACATTTCAGAACACCGCACTGGTTCGAGTGCTTCCATTTCTACAGTATCCCAGTCAGACAGATTTGCTCAGAATTATGGAGTGTCAGAGCTAGGTGGTGTGGGCCGTGATATGCTGCTACATTATAAAGTTAACATTATCATATTTTTACTTGTCATTTTAACATGTTATTTTGTCTTTTTTGTGGGCTCTCATTATACTTTGTAGTAGTATGTGCAGGTGCATTAGACTTTTGTATGTGTAACATATTCGTTTGATGTGATCGGATATGTTCTAGTTATATAAATATAAATCAACTTTTTGATATTTTCTTGTCTGAACAGCGATATTTAATTTTGTTGAGAAAATAACAAATTCTACTGCACTGATTATTTATTTAATTTTAAAAAAAAATTACAAATAAGCTGTTTACAAAACGCACTAACCAAACAGCTAAACAACTTATTCAGAACATGGGGCAGAATTTTCAATTTTTTAGAATCAGCTATTTTCCATAAGCGTCAAACAAACAACCAAACAGCTTATCTGGATCAACTGCTCATCAGCAGATTATCAGGATAAACTGTTTATCAGCAGAAGCTGGATAAGCTGCAACTGCCCCAAACAGACCCTTATAGTATGTTTTGTTATCTCAATTTTTAGTTCTGTTGTTTTCTTCTTTTATCTTATTTTTTATTTGGCGTTCTTTTTTTATGTGACTTTGTAATGATTTTTTAGTCATGTACTCAATTTCTTTGAATAACAAGTGAGAATGACCATCATTTTTTAAAAAAATAAAAAACAATTAACATTCATATTTATATGCACAAAACTCAAATATTTAACAACACATTTAAAAAAAAAATAATACCATTATTAAAAAAAAAGTAAAATGCATGGTTACATTTTATAAGTGTAAATATTAAATTTTAGAGGTTAGATATGTAAATTCTGTGTAATGCAGGTGAATTCTCTCATAAAACAAGCAAAAAGCGGACATTTATGGGACACAAGGAATGTGCAGTTTGGAAGAACTTGCCTAAAAAAAAGTTACATCCGAACAAAATTTGCATTATTACTCTATATTATTGTTCAAACACTTCTATCCGAAGTAACGCCAACAGCAATACGATGCAGAAAAAGAAATATGTATTAGTGTCATTCTAGAGCCGAGATCGAAGGCGGCTAAAAAATGCAAGAACAATGAACGAATCAATTATTAAAAGAAAAGAATTACTGTGAATCGGAACAGACCTCCACGAATACCGGGAGTCTTCTGCTCCTCCGGCTGGGCCCATAGAGCACCTTCTGTATCTCGGCCTCCTCGGCTTTCGTCGGCGGCCAAGAGAACGCCGGCACAGGCTTCTGTACCGGCGGCTCTCTTTCAGGTTTAATGATTTTCATCTTCTTGCTTCCAGACTTACAAACCACTGGAGGAGCAGCAGGAGCGGGATCAAGTGCTTCGGGTCGGATGTATTTATCACCGTCTGCGCTGGATCCAACGGCTGAGCCTTGTCTGCCGCTCTGCCAACCAATCGTTATTAGAAACAACGAAGAGCTTGCATGCAGAACCGATCAAAGCACTATAAAATCAAAATTAGAAAGAGTTGACGGAACGATTGATTCAAATTGGATGTTCTGAGTAGTGTTTTTTTGGTTAATTATAATTAGAGAAAAATAATGGGATTGTGGAGAACTGATTGAATATCTTTTCTTTTAGATTTGACTTGGACCAAGTTCAGTTAAAGCGTTGATTAATAATAAGCTATATTCAAATCCAAGTTGCACAAGATGAAATCAACTGTAAGAATGTATACATAACAAAATTTAGAAAAAAAAATGTGGGGTCAAATAAAGCTCAAATCTAAATTGTTGACATATTTGAATACATCTTTGATAAAAACATAACCAAAACATTGCATAAATAACTAATTTAAAGCCCTGGTTATAACTTTATGACTAATTTAATTAAAAAAAATAAGCTAATGCATTATAAAAGAACTAAACATGTAACACTGCATTTTGTTCTATTTACATATCTAACATTTAAATCTTTATATTTATGTATATAATAAATTATATTATTTAATTTTTTAAATGATAAAAGTATCAGTAGTATTAATATATTTAAATAAAGTGACACCAATAGCACAAAAATGTATATGATATTATATGAGGAAATATAAAGCATGAGATATGAAATATGTAAGTAAATACGTAAATAATTATCTATGTATATATGTCAAGGTAACTCCAGAAAAAAAATGAAGAAAAACAGAGACGCAGTGGAACAAAAATGGCAAACAAAAAGCTTAGTGAATGTTAACAAATATTTTGTTTCGTTTATCTTTAAAATCTACCTCGTGCTTCAACTTCCAAGGGGGAGGGCTACCGCGCAGTTCTTCCTTTCCGTGTGCAAACTGAGGGCATTAAAGAAAAATGCAACAGAACTTATTAAGTTACTCCTTCAAAAAAGTTCAATGGAAAATTCTTGCTGAAAGTGGATTTGTGGAGAAACCTGGCAACGGGAACCAAAGCGGCAAAATCCAAATTCTTCCCAGGAGCAGCAGATGTCAGTCTTAAAGAATTTGGCGCCGCTGGGATTGTTTTTAACAGATGAAGAGGAGGAAGAGGACGAGATGCGTTCCAAGGGTTGGCGATTCCGGCTTGGCATTGGCGAGGACACGACTGTAGCATCCATCACCAGGACATCATCTCCAATCTCAAACTTCATGGGAGTCGTGTAGTTGAGATAGGCAGGAGAAGACCGCCCAGATAACAGCAGCGATTGAAGGTTCTCAATAGAAGACAGGGGAGTATTGACGGAGCCGCGTCGGGACGAAGAGGAGAGCGATCGCGGGTTGATGAGTTGCTGCAACTGCATCCGCGCAGCAACAGCGGCGGCGGAGGAAGAGCTGGAGTCTGGTGAATCGTTGGAGGAGGAGGAGGATGAGGAAAAGCGGAGCCGACTAAGGTGGGATTGCGTGAAACGGAGCAAAGAAGGATCGATGTTTAAGGGGCTGTTTGAGCTGGATCCACCCGCCGATGCAGCAGCGGTGAAGGCTGGGGTTAAGAAGGCGTTCGGAGGTGGAGAAGATAACGAGAATCGACGGCGTGCGTTTTTTACAATATCCGACCGCGCTCCAGAGAACTCCAAGCTTACGATCGTCTCATCGTCGCTTAATCCACGCATTTCCGAGGCAAGATTATGGTAACCAGAAAAGTAAAATGGAATGATAACTCAGGATAAAGCTATTCCCGCCCAGCTTATGAGAATTAAGAAATTTAAAAAATGGAAAACCGCGGCAAATAACAATTAAGTTCCGACTGCGATGAATCTATGATCTACATTCCAAACCTCATTTTCACCTTCCGACATGCACTAGCTATCGTGATTCCTGAGCATTTCACAAAATCTGGAGATAGAATAATAAAATCTGAATTCCGTTCAACAGAAGAAAATCAAGAAATTCCCGCCGAAATTCCTGCCGCCGATCGCGAGTCAGGCATCCTCTCGGCGGTCGGAGAAACAAAAAACAAATAGTATTTTCCGGCCATAGATGGTTGGAAGTGTCCGTGAACATGAAATTCGCTACAATTTTTTCCTCCAACGAATCAGAATCAAGATTCTGAAATGGATTCAAATTTTGATTACCTCTAAGACGCGCTGGGGTTGGCCACTCTCGCTTCCGTTCTCTCTCCCGCGCGCGATCGGTCTAATTTGAGTACCGGGTGGCCCGCCAGGGCTTTGGCTATATATATAGGTGGAATGGAACAGAGGACAGCTACATTGAACTGTAAATAGAACTAAATTTATGATGACCGTACGATAAAAATTAATCGATATGAACGGCTGAGATCTCATTCGATATTATCGCCGGATATTCGCGCATTCTTCGACCGTTTGTTTTCTATAAATCAGGACATCATTGCATTCCTATGGAAACAATTTTATATGTTTATATATCTCGTACTTAAATTTTCTTATTTACTTACATAATTATTTATTTTTTTAATATAACTGATATGTGCTAGAAAATTTAGGGCGGTAGAGTAATGAATTATCATCCTAACATTACACGAGAATTCAAAACACAGAGATAAAAGAAGAGAAGTAAACAGAAGAAGAAGATACCTCAACTTTTTACGTGGAAAACCCTTGAAAGAAGGAAAGACCTCTGGCCTAGCCCAATTGAAATAATTCGCTATGAATGATGTATACACATGTCTATTCTTCTCCTACATTAGGGAATATGAAATTACAGAATTGTATAACAATAATTTGGTTGTAGTTATTAGTGAAAGCAAGTTACAAGGTCATTGTTGATTCTTGTGGAGGTAGTAGTCCATCGTAAGTGTTGTAAATGGTTGCTCCAGAAGCGTTGATTAGTCAGGGAAATTGTAGTAAGCAGTTGCGAGAGTTGTGGACCACATAGGTCGTAGTGACGAGAATGAAATGACAACTGGAGGCCACAAGGACCAGAGTTAGGAGCTGCACGAGCTATGAACCATTTAGGGCGTAGGGGAGAGTATGAATGACGTTCGTAAGCCACGGGGGTCGAAGTCGGAAGTTGCATGAGTTGATGACAACACAGTTCGTTGAGGGAGAGTATGAATGTCGTTTGTAGGTCACGGGGACCAGAGTTAAGAGTTGCACGAGCTGTGAACCATGTAGGTCGTAGGGGTGAGTTTGAATGACATTTGTAAGCCGCAACGGCCGAAGTTGGCAGCTACATGAGTTGATGACCACTTAAGTCGTTGGGGCGAGTGTGAATGTCGTATGTAGGCCGCAAGGGCCAAAATTAGGAGTTGCACGAGCTGTGAACCATGTAGTTCATAGGGGCGAGTATGAATGACATATGTATATCGTTGGGGCCAGTGTTAAGAGCTGCATGAGCTGTGAACCATGTAGATCCTAAGGCGCGTATGAATGACATTTGTAAGTTGTGGGCACCGGAGTCTGGAGCTACATGAGTTAATGACCTCGTAGGTCATTGAGGTGAGTATAAATGTCGTTCGTAGGCCGCGGGGGGCCGGAGTTAAAAGCTGCAGGAGCCGTGAACCATGTAGGTTGTAGGGGCAAGTATGAATGACGTCTGTAAGCCGTGGGGCCGGAGTAGGGAGCTGCATGAGTTGATGACCAAATAGGTCGTTGAGGCGAGTATGAATGTTGTCGGTAAGCTGGAGTTAGGAGCTACGAGTTGTGAACCATGTAGGTCATAGGAGCGAGTATGAGTGACGTTCATAATTGATGACCACCTAGTTCGTTGGGGCGACTATGAATGACGTCCGTTGACCGTGTGGGCCAAAGTTGGGAGCTGCACGAGCTGGTGATTATGTAGGCCGCTGTTGACAAATGGACCGTAGTGATGAGTTCTTGTCCCACGAAGATGACTAACGACATCTGGTTGGTGGTGATCAACGATGACAGTCGACAGCGGTTAAAGACAATCGACGAGTGTCTACGACGATCAGGATGGTGCTGGATTTCAGCTCCTTCTTAGAGCTTTCAGTTCTCTCTAAAGCTTCAAGTTTTCCTCCTCATATGAGGGGTGAAGCTTTATTTATAGTTTTTTGGGTGTCATTAATGCAATAATATGAATCATTTTGATCGAACGGTCCGAATAGTTTTCTCCAATCAAACGACATTTAATAGACATTTGAATGCCTTAACGATACCAGAATTGCACAATCTTGGGCTATTTGAATTTGACTTTTTGAGATGCTCGATTCGACTATAATCTTCCACCTTTGACATCCGTTTAACCTTCCAAATATGTCTAGAGATCTTCCAATAGCTGTTTAATGATTTGATTCGGGCTTGATTTAACTCGGATTGGATTAATTTTGATATCATTAGGTTCGTCTCATCGAGCCGGTCGATTAGGCCATAAGTTCGCTAAAATCAGCGCTCTGGATGACTTTTAACTGAAGTTTGAATGTTTCTTTATTAAAAGATTGTATCGAGATACGTGTTGGATGATAAAAATTGTTTGTCAAGTGAATAACATTAAAATATTACTATTCTTAATTTTATAATAATAAAATATATCTTTTATGCATAATTTTATGATATAAAAAATTATAAATATAAAAGTTTTAGAATTGGATATGTAAAATACATAAAACTCAGGTGGTATGTTGCATATTTTCATGTTTAAGGTTTTAAATCTTTTGTTAAATTAATATAAACTTTACATTCATATCACTCACTTTTTATGTATTTATATATCTAACACCTAAACTTTAATTTTTAGTTCTTACTTGTATATTACATTATCTATACATGCAACTATGTATTTTACTTTTTAAAAGTAAAAAAATTAATGCATGCTAGAGAATTCACGACGATTGGGTAATGAATTATCGTCTTAGCATTGTACGATAATTCAACACACAATCATTTGAAAAAAACAACCACTGATGACACCAGAAATTTTTACGTGAAAAAACCCGTAAAAAGAAAAAAAAATACGTGGTTTGGCTCCGTTATAAAAAATTCATTATATGTTGATTATTACAGAGACTCTTTGTCCCACAAACGAGAAATAATTACTAGTTTTTTCAAGTTACAACGACGACTGACAGCGTCCGGTTTGTGATGGTCGACGGTGAATGACGATAATCGACAACGGTCGGTGGTTGTCGAAAAAAGTCGGCAGTGGTCGACAGCGGTCGGTGGAGGTCGACGACGACCAACGTTGGTTGACGGTTGCCAACGACAATTAACAATGACAGCGATGGTGTTGAACTTCAGCTCATTCTCAAAACTTCAAGTTCTCACTCAAGCATCCAACCCCCTCTCACATGAGAGGGGTAAGAATTTATTTACAATGTTCTAGGTGCAATTAACGCAGAAATATGAACAATTTTGATTGGACAGTTTCAAAGAGCTTCCTTCGATCATATAATAATTGATGGACATTGAGATGCCTTAACGATATAAAAATTGAGCAATCTTGGGCTCGTTGGATTCCCCTAGTCGAGACGCTCGATTCGATTATGAACTCGTTGAATTCGATTATGAACTCGCTAGGTTATGTTCAAAGTGGTCAATTTGAGATTTCTCCATTTAAATGATAAAATTTACTATTTTTCTTCTTATTTAATTGAGGTAATTTAGTAATTTTGCTCCCCTTCGATATAATTTTTTCTCATTTTTTTTAATTAAATATTTGATGATTTTGCCCACCCTAAAGAAAAGTGATGGTTCGACCTCTCTCTTTGTAGATGTCCCTAAATTAATTATGTTCAATTTATACTATTGAGAAATGAATTAATTGTTAAATTTTTTTCTAAAAATATTTAATTCAAATTATAATAAAAAAATGAGAAGGTTTTTATTTATTTATTTATTTAAATGTGAATGTATTTGTATGTAAAAACTTTTATCCACAACAAAATATAGGGTTGACCGCATACTTTTTTGTTTGAAACTATAAATTATATTAAAAGTTGAAGTTTATGCATTTAATAATAAATTTCAAAATTTTAATTTAATATAGTCATTATTATATATAAATATTTAAAACTATTATTTTTTATTCATTATTTAACAATAAAAGTGTTGAGATGAATTGAATTGTAACTCAAAGTCGTCTTTCTTGCCCCCTAAACAGTGCTAGCGAAATCTTACTCCCTGTGAGGCGAACACGTAAATATCCTGTCTTAATTGTTGGCGCTCGAATATCTACAGTTCTGCATTGTTTTCGCATATAAATTGGTATCAGTGCTTCTAGTTCGTGATCGGAGAGAGGTTCGATGTTGACGACGACAAATCTGTCATTTATTGCCGAATTTTTTTGCAGCAGGTGGGCCGACAATACCATGACAAATCTAGAAGAAGAAGAGGAGAAGGATTAACTGAAAGAGAATCTAATGCTTGCTTTCTTTTCATTATTTAGAGTTGTTACAGAAGTATGTACTTATACTGAGGATTGGCATAAGTGAAATATTGCTAGAAGGATAGAAAGATAAATATACAAATGCTTTTATTAATCCAAGTGAGTCTTCCTCTTTACAAGCCATGCCCAATAACAAAAACCAAATCATAAATGATGTGTGCTAGAAACTTCGCGACAGTAGAGTAATGCATTATTGTCTTAGCGTTGCACTAGAATTCAATATACACTCATATAAAAGAAAACATTCAGTAGTGACACTATAAGTTTTTAAGTGAAAAAAACGCGTGAAGGGAAAAAACATAGTGTTTGACACATTTGTAAAAATCTATTAAAAGTTGATGATTACAAAATCCTCTTGTCCGATAGACGTAAAAATGATTATTAAGTTTTTCAAGTTATAACGTCGACTGACTGCTTCCGTTTAGTGGTTGCCAACGGTGATTGGAGGTGATCGATGACGGTAAGTGGTGGTTAACGACGACAATAATGCTCGATGGTGGTCGGTGGTTGTAGACGACAGTTAACAATGACTGATGACTATTGACATGTGTCGACAACGATCGGTGGTGGTCGACGATAGTTGTGATAGTTGAGAACGACCGACGACGATCGACGATGACAGAGATGGTGCTGGACTTCAGCTCATTCTCAAAGCTTCAAGTTCTCCCTCAAGCTTCAAGCCTCTCCCCCATGAAAGAGGTGGGACTCTATTTATAGTGTTATGGGTGCAATTAATGCAGAAATATAAATCACTTAAATCAGGCGGTCCAGAAAACTTTCTTCGATTAGACGACATTTTATGGATATTTAATTGTCATAATCATGTCACAACTGAGTGATCTTGTGTTTGTTGGATCCTTCTTGCTGAGACGTTCAATTCGATTACGAACTCGTTGGATTCTACATCTGTTTGATCTTCTAAATATGTGCATAAATCTTTCAATAATGTTTTAATTACTTGATCTGAGCTTGATTTGATTCAGATTGGACTACTTTTGATATCATTGGGTCTATTTCGTCGAGACAACCAGTTTGAGTATAAATTTTCTGAAATCAGAGCACAATAAATTGCCTCTAGATTTGTGTTGGATAATGAAAATTTCTTGGTAGGTATCAAAAAAATATGAAAAATCAAATCAAAATGGTTGGTTGGTTGTATTTCAGCTCAATATTCAACCTAAGAAATTAAATAATCAGCATTTAGTTTGGCAATTCCCATTTGATTTGATTGAATTTATTTTTTAATTTTTCAATACTTTTAAAATATTTAGCTTGATATGTTTGTTGTAAATTAATGAATATAAAAGAATCATTGAGGCCATTTGAGCATCACATATTTTTCAGCCCAAAAATGAACAATGTTTGCTGTTTGAACCAAATATGGGATCCGAAATATCCAGCCCAAATTTGGGTCCCACGCCCTTCCTCCCGTGGTAGGTGATCGTGTGGTCTGTAGACTTACCGGCCACCTTGAAGCCGCCCACCAAACCAAACCACACTAATTGCATATATTCATTTTCTTAAAAAACATAATATAATATATAACAATTAATATTTAATCTTTGATTTACCAATTATTTTCATGCGATATAATTATCATTTAATATAATTAAGTTATTTGATAAATAATATTAAATTAATAAATAATAGAATGGAATTATTAATTTTTTATAATCATAATTAAAAAAAACATAATAAATGTCTAGTGATTTATTTAAGGGGAAAATTATATACAAAACACCCAATTCCTATACACATATAACACTTGTGAATGAAAGATGGATCTGCCTATTAAAATATGATACTAAGTACAATTTTCATATGATGTTTGTAATTATGAAAGTTTTAATGTGAAATAGATAAATATGAAAGTTTTGGGTGATATATATGCAAAAACAGTAATTTAAATTTATCATATAATACATGACGTATAAATAATGTATTTACAAACATACCTCGTATATATTTAATAACTAAACTTTTATTGATATATATAAAACCTAAACTTTTAATTTATGAAGCAAGGACACGAACACAGAGACCCACACACAACTCAACACAATACTGGAACACAATATAATTGAAAAATTAATTAATTTTTAATATAGAATGTATTTTTCATTGTGTTTTATAAAAAATATAACAATATAAATTTTGCAAGAATAAAATTTAATTTCATAAATATAATTTATATTATAAAATCATGTGTTTATGAAAATTAATTTTTAAAATTAGATATAATATATTTCAAAAGAATTCATCCAACTCATTTACTAAAATTTCAAATATTCAATGATTACAAATAGGAAATACTAATATCTGACTTCGAATATGCACATTCAATGCTCATTTTGGATGAATGTTAGATATAGTTTCAGCATGACAAGAGATGATACATGTTCAACTATGAGATATAATTAAAGTTATATGTATTTTGATAATTTTCTAATTCACTTGTCTTATTTTCTTGAAATCGTGTTAAGCTTGCGTCTGATGCGGTCTTAAGAACTGTCTTGGAGAAATGTTCAGACCTGAAAAGAAATTCAAGCATATTTTGTAGCATCTGAAAAGTATCAGTGTTTGATACGTGTCTGACGCAGATATGATATATTTTTAGAAATATCAGTGCTACATAATATAAAAATCATGTCAAAAAAGAAAAATACAATAAGATGACTATAAATATAAATATAAGAAAATTAGATATTAGATATGTAAATATATAAGTATTATATGGTATTTATGTAAAATTCTTTAAAAATTTAAGATAATTCCGTAAATTTGAATGCGGCGACCAAACTCCACAATTCCCACGCGATTGAAAGCCGTCTCAGCTATAAAACCCTTTCTGCTTGCCACCTACTTCGTCCGCTCTACCTATCCCGCGCCGTCTAGCTGCTGGTCTCTGATCGGAAGGTGTACTGTTCCGTTCCTTCTTCTAGGGTTTTGTGTCGATTGTTCTCTGGATTTGAGGTATTTCTATCTCACTTTTGTGATTCAAGTTTGAATTCGCTATTGTTCGGATCTATTCTCGTGGCAATCAGGGGTTTCATTTGGCTTTTAATGTGGTTAGATGTAGGGTACTGGATTTCTTATTCAGGATCTGGAGCGGACGGTACAGGCTGAAGGAAGCGGGGATAGTGGGGTTTTGTTATTGCTGTCGAAGTTTCTTTACTTTTCTTGAGGTTCGCGGGAATCTAGAGGACCATGGAGGCGGCTTCGGCGATGAGCTATCAGTCATGCTCTTGGATGGGATTCGAGAGAGGCGGAAAGACGGGAGGATGTTCAAGGATTCCGCATGGATTTGCGGTTAATTGTAGGCGCCGCCGGAGCTCTAACCTGCAAGTTTCGCAACTAGGCACTGCTTCTTATCGGGCACTGAGCTCGCAGCTTAAAATTTCTTGTTGTTGCAACAAAAAAGGTGATTTTTTTTTAAATTTTCCTAATTTGACCGCATGTGTGTCTTTTTGAAATACAATAGCTTAACTTGAAATGAATTTTGCATCAATAATTGATGGGGGGGCACGGGTGTGTTGATTGTAGATACTAATTGTTTGCTTTATGTGCTGGAGCTCGAGAATACTGGAAAACATATTCTTCTCTCAATTATATATGCAGAGAAAGGTCTTTTGGGCAAGGCTGTTAGAGTGAGAAAGATGAGCGAAATTGGGCTTAGATGCTGCCAAGATGTAGTTGGATCTAATGATTATTGTGGCAGATTCTGTATCAAGATTAATTGGCTAAGCAGTGTCAAGTGGGGTAGTAAGCCATCCTATCCTTGACCTCAAATATCGTGAATATTAAGATTATGATGGGGGATAACACCACAAATTTTATTCCTTAGACATGTTGCACTTGTATTTTTAACATGAATGATATTAAAGAATCGCTCCTTAATAAACTCATCTATATCAACAAATCTTAATACAATTTCTATTAATTCCCGTTTTGATTTATCTCGAGTTTCATCAACTATAATACAATTTTGCTATATCCATTTCATCTCGTATAAATTGTTGAATCTTGCTTGAAAATAGAGATAAAATTTATTTTTGACCTTTAGGAGATGTATACAAAACATTTTGGGAAGGATGTTTTAACACCCCTGTATCTACATCATCACTATAAGAGGCCAATAGCTTAAACAATTCCATGAATTTCTTGTGATTTTGCAAAAAGAAAGCATAGAAGATAATATGCACAATTTATTTTCAAAGAAAAATATAGCTAATATGAAAATAAATTATACATTAATGGGAGAAAAAAATGACCATGTCTATCAATATAATCAAGGGTATTTGGAGGAGTTGGTTGATATGGTCCTAATATCCAATATGTTCTTCTACATACCCCTTGCTTGAGAAAAATGTTGTGATTCTGTCAAAATTTTATGGCAGAACTTGAAAAAAAAATATATAAAAAAAAACTTTTTGGATTTAACTACATGTTTAAATGGGGGAAAAAATGCAAATAATATTAAATAAACACTCATGCAGACATAAAAAATAATGTTGAAATAATTGAAAAGAATTAAAATAGAGTACAAAATGGGAATTTGAACTAGACTTAAATCGGGATTGTAATGAACTTAAAATATTGTGTATCAACACAAAACTTCCTGATTGCACTAAGAAACTCAAATACTACGAGCCCTCAAGAACACAATCAATAAACTTGAAAGGAAAATAACTATTATGTGTTCATATGTATAGATAGAATAATGATTTTTTGTAGGGCTTACCCAATTAAAAATTCATATATATTGACAAATCATTTCTTTTTGAAAATAATTCATGGATTTTAACTTGTGCCATTCACAACTGAATCGACAAACTAACACATTAGGGATAACATGCATCTAATACGAACCCAAAATGCAAAGTTACATCCATGTTTTAAGAATGATGATTTCATGTGAACGCCACTACGCCGGGTCTTCAAACATCTTCAGTGACTTTATTTTTATGTGAACTAACTTTTTTCTTAAATGAAACTAAATGGACCAGTTGTCGTACATCACAAGCTGGTGTGTAAATCTAACCATCAAAATCAAGTTTGTCCGCATATGCTCTACTGATGTCTGAAATATTTAAAATTAAAGTAAGAGAATTTTGTTTGGCCTAAAAATAAGATTTAACTTGAGATTGTCTGTAAGTGAAAACTCAAACACTTTAAATTTATTGATTCTACACTGTTCTTTTTCTTTTTGCACATGATGCTTCATTTAATTCACTAAAAAATGATTGGTGGGTGTATAATTTTCATTTGGAAATTCTCCTACAGCTTACAACTTTTGAGGAAAATTGGTATTTTTTTGCTCAAATTTGTTCGTAGTTGTTGTTGAGTGCGGTGTGGCAGGCATCAAGGCAGTATGATAATTGTTAGAAATGGGATTCTAGCTTAGAGAATATCTATTGTGGTTGTTGTGATTTGCATCTCGTTTAGAGTCCTATTAAAATATTTAAGAAGCCTAGGGGTTTATTTATGAAACATTGTAATGCTCTATATAAGCCCATGTCACGAATGAATAGAGAGTTTTTTGGAGCAATTATTTCTTTTGTGACTGCTTAAGAGAAGAATTAAGAAAGAGAGGTGGAAACACAATAAGTAGTTGCATTGGCGAGTGGTGGTTCAAAGTGGATCACCGATTACGGAGAAAAGAGGCGATTATACTACTAGCTTGGCTACTTGCAAGATTTGGAGAACAAGTGAGAGAGCTATAGTGGATGCATTTAGGAAAAGATATGTGGTGAGAGAAAGAGAGACTTCTACAAGAGCAATATTAGAGGAAACCTGACTCAGCATGTTACAAAAGAAGAAGATAAGAGTGAACATGAATCTTGTACTTCTATTCTGTCCTTACAAACAAAAAAAGGTTTGTATATGCTGAATAAGCAAGCATAGATAAAATAAAATTGGGGAATATTTGATGAGAGAATTATGTTACATTATGTAGAGTTGTTTTGTGTAGTAATTAGAATGAGTTTGTTTACAGGAACAATACTTATCAATATACTGTATATATGCACAGATCAATTACAGCGTTATTTAAAGCAAGCAAATGTTTTTAAACGTTAGGTATACTTCATTTTTGTGCTGCTTCTCACAGTCCTATTTTATATTCATGCTATTCTTCATATACTTTTTCTTTATATTTATTGATCATAATTTAATAATTTGTCGTAAATTGTTTTTTTTTATATGCTCCTGGCCATATTTTCCCACAAATTGATGATTACTTGTTTCCACCAGAGCTATCTAGCTATTATATTTATTTCTATTTATCTCCTGTGAGATTAGAAAATTTTCTGTTGCTCATTGTTCTTTGCTCCATTTATTAATTTGTTTATTATATAATTGCTCGCTTGATGAAATTGTAGCTTGCCGGAATAGGTATTCTTTAGTGGCTTGTAAATTTATTCATATTTTCTGGTGGTTGATTTAGTAGGACTTTTTGAAAGCATTATTAAGTCGCCGGGGTATAATTTTTCCTTTTTCTTTGTTCTCTGGCTCTTACATTTCTACACCATTTATAATCGCACCTATTGTTTTCAAATGCAGACCCCGAAAGATTTCTTACAGGTGTCGATGAAGCCCTAATCTTAAAGGTTATTGGCCATCCCTTTGCAAATCAAAATGTTTATAACTTCATATTTCTCACTTTTCAGCATGGGAAGTAGTACTTGTCTAATTTTCTCATGCCATTATCTCACTGATTCATATTTTTCACCTCCAGAAAAGGTCTGAAGATGTGATCCCCTACTTGAATGAAAGATGTATATTTCTAGTTGGTAAGCTTCTTGTCTGATCAATTTGCAACATGTTTTTACTTTATTACCCTTTAAAGTTCGGATCACCATTTTACATGCTTAAAATTCAGAAAAGCGTCGGTGTAGTCCCTGAATTTTTGAAAGGAGCAAACCCATACTCTATAGAAGTGCTAAATTAATTCCTAGATTCTTTTAATAGAGGTCAAAACTGTCACCCATGGGTATCATTTGATCCTATATTTTAAGAATCTGGGGATTACTGTAGCACTTTTAGCACTTTACTCGTTTAAAATTTGACCGTTGAACTGGCATGCTTTATTGATAGGAATGATGGGATCTGGGAAGACTACAGTTGGAAAGATATTATCAGAAGTATTGGGTTATTCTTTTTTCGACAGGTAGGTTTGTGGATATGAAATAGAATATTTTTTTCACAGCCTATTTTAGATAAAGACATGACATATTTTCTCTTGATTGGGTATGCTTACCTATTATTACTATCAGCGATAAGTTAGTGGAGAAAGCAGTTGGAATGTATTCTGTTGCTCAGATCTTTAAGGAGCGCAGTGAGGCATTCTTTAGAGACAAGGAGGTGAGTTTTCCATTGCATTCTTCAGTAAATTTTTTCAGATTTCAATTCATCAGCTAACTAAAAATCTCAATTCGTATTGTGTAATTTTTAATGGGGAAATTTACATACCTAGCATACAATTCTTATGTGTTTACATATCTCCCACCTAAACTTTCATATTTACATACATGACACTTTGGCGCATTAAACCTATGCATGAAAAGGCTTATTTTAATTTTTAAAAAGCAGTGATATTACTATTTTTTTATGATATATTAAAATTTGAATGTTTTGTGTGTAAATATGAAAGTTATGGTTTGAGATATGTAAATACAGAAGAATTGTGTGGTATGTATGAAAATGCCCTTGTTAATAATTCTAACAGCCTACTCTCCATTTTTTATAGAGCACAGCTCTAAGAGATTTGTCCTTGATGCGGCGATTAGTTGTCGCCACTGGCGGCGGTGCAGTTATTCGTCCCATCAACTGGTACTGCACTGTAGTAAACACCATGCAAAAAATAACTAGCAGTTCTGATCAAATTGCTAATAGAATTTAACTATGATCAGGAGGTATATGAAACAGGGAATAACCGTTTGGTTAGATGTGCCTCTCGAAGCTCTTGCTCGCCGTATTGCCGCAGTAGGGACGGAATCACGCCCTCTGTTGCACAATGAGCCTGGTGATCCATACACTAAGGTAACTTTGTAATTTTGAACTTTTTAATTTCAGTTATTTTTGTTTATATGGCTTGATCTAGATGGAATTATGAAATGGTGTCTAGTTTTTGCATTCAACTACCTTCAACCGTTTGAATTTGTGATCGGATACTATATTGTTTAATATCTTGTATTAGGTCTCAATGATAGTGATTGGTTAATATATTAGTATTCTTGTATTTTATAAATAGTCTCCATTGGAGACATTGAAGGAATAGAAAAATGTGGTATGATTCTACCTATTTTGTGTTTCTTCTTCTTCCCGCTCATAACTTTTGGAGTTGCTGACATTCTTAAATTATTGTATATCCTTCTCAATCTGTGTTTGTCTTCTCTATTCCTCCCCCACCTTTGTTGCCATCCTCGAACTGCCCATTATCAAGATTCAAGAAATAAGGATCCGATATCATCAGTTAAGAAGCTAGGATTAACGAAGTATAAAAATTATGTTTCATATACCTGTGCTCAAATATATTCTTAACCCAAACTTAATCTGATGCGTGAGAGCCAACCTATAAAGCTTCTACACCAAAATGCCTTTTAGCTACATTCAGGATAAAACTCAATATTTTAATGTGCCTTAGTGGAGATAATCCTACGTTATTTAAAGAGGAGTAAAATGTCAAAATAATCTCCTGTTTACATGGGGCCATTTTAATAAGATTCTATAAAAGTGCCAAACTAGTCCCTGGATTTTCTAAATTCAGGCTAAAATAGTTCTGTGTGGGGGATATTTTAGCTCATATTAAAAGAGTGTTGGGCCTAAATTGACACTTTTCTATTTAGAAAAGGCTACAACAAACTAGAAATCGTTGACTTTCTTCAGCTTGCATTAGAGCTTGCTTCTTCCTATGAAATGCAGGTACCTGTGCGCTGATGTTATACTGAATTTTTTTGCAGGCTTTGATTCGTCTTTCTACTCTCTCTAAAGAAAGGGGTGATGCCTATGCAAATGCAGACGCAAGAGTTTGCCTCCAACGTACGGTTTGATTCTTTACAGACATAACACTAGTCAATTTTTACATGCATGTCATGATACCGTCTTACCCATGCATGAAAAGGTGAATTTTACATTTTCAAAGTTAAAATTGTGGTATTTTGGCAGTGATATGAAAGATTTGGGTGGTATAAATGTAAAAGGCAAGGTTTAGGTGTTAGATATGTAAATACATGGGAAATGAGTGGTAAGTTATTTAACAAATAACATGTATAATCTTTAATATAAATTATATGAGAACATCTTGATGTAATTTATATTATAAAGGGGCAAAGACAAGCATGTTCAAAATTATATAACATTACTTACATACCACATAATTTTTATGAATTACATATCTAATATCTGAACTTTAATAATTATTTATATTACCCTTTAGATTCACAATCAACTCATATATGAAAATGTGTATTTTACTTTTAAAAAGTTAATCGTAGTAGTATTTTTGAGGCAAGGTTAAAGATTTAGGTGTTATATAAATAAATATTAAATTTTTGGAGTTAGAGATGTACATACATAAAAAAGTTATGTATGTAAATCTATCTTCCAAAATTAAATGTTCAAAACTAGAAGAAATTTAATTTTTTTGTCAAAACAATTAGTTTGTTTTGTTATATTTTAAGGAAATGTATATACGTAAGACAATATTTTTATGTTTTTACATACCTAAAATGTAAAGTTATATTTATGTTTATAACACTTTGGAGTTATAAATACATTTCCTGTCAATATTTTGAGCAAATAGACTAAATGTCTTTTCCTTTGCTTTCATTAAAACCTTACAGTCTGACAATGATGGTGAATACATGTCTCATGAGTTTCAAGTAATTCCTGATTGATAATGGCGGTGAATACATGTCCCATAAACAATCTATTTTAGGTACATAATATTCAATATAATATAAATTAACTAACTTAATTAATACATATTCATAATGTAAATATTCAGCTAAAAGAAAAGAATCCGCGCAAATTAAGTAAACTCTTTATTCTGCCTGATTTTATTTATTCTTGATTGATATTTTCATATCTAAATTCTTATTTACATACAAATCCAGCATCTAAAGTCTGATATTTACATTCATAATTCTTTAATGTCATAAATTTATGCATGAAAAAGGAATGTTTCACTTTTTAAATGTTAATAATAATGATATTTTTGGTGAGATTAAAGATTTGAGTGTCAATCATGTAAATATGAAAGTTTAGGTGTTAGATATATATATATATATATATATATATTGTCTTGTAATTTTGAATATTCTGTTTTATCATCCTGATAAAATGCTGTTGTTATTCATATTTATGACTAATAAATGTGATTTTTCTGGCCAGATATTGCTTCCAAACAGGGCCATGGTGATGTCTCAGCTCTCACACCAACTGCCATCGCCATTGAGGTATTCTTTTTCTTCCCTCTAACTCTCCCCAGTGTATTAACTTAATCTTTTTCTCAAGGACATTTACATAGTACACATTTCTTATACATTTACATATCTAACCCTAAACTTTTATATTTACTTGTATAACACTTTTTAAACGTAAAATACATGTTTTCATGCATTGATTTATGGCACTAAAGTTTTATAAATATAAATATCAAACTTAAGGTATTAGATATGTAAATACCAAAAAATAATGTGGTATGTATGCAACTTCACATTTTTTTCATGGGCATTTACATGCACACCACCCAATTCCTATGTATTTACATATCCAACATCAAAACTTCACTTTTGGCATTTATATAATCCAAATCTTTCATATCACATCAAAAAGTGAAATGCTAAGTGGGCATATGTGTAAAAAAAGAAGTTTAGTTGTTAGATACGTAAATCATGGGAATTTGATGGTATCTATGTAAATCTTATTCTGTTTTTTTCGTTTTTGTTAGGCACTTGTAAAGATTGAGAGCTTCATAACAAAAGATACAGCAGTTGAAAGATTAACCTTCTTTTAATTTTTAATTTTTTTTTCTTTTTTTAAAGGTGTTTCTTGTGTGAGTTCCTGTGTGTGTAAACAATGCATTTCACTCTGTAAGATGTATGATTGGAAAGTGCAGCAAATGAGCATATTATTGATTAATTTATGATTTTTAGATTTTGATTGTATGTTTTTAGAAATAAAGAATTTAGATTAACAAAATTATTTAAAATTGTAATTATTTAAAATGTATGCCGTCAATTTTTGCATGATAACACGTCTTTAGCTCCTATGACGGACAAAATTAGAGAAAGTCGTCTTAGATGGTTTGGTCACATTAAACGTCGACCATCTGATGATCTTATTAGGAGAGTCGATGTTTTAGATTCGACTTGTGTTAAGAAAGGTAGAGGTAGAGCTAGGAAGACTTGGGCTTATTGTATAAAAAATGATCTTAATTTACTAGAACTAAATGAAAATATGACACTAAACAGGAGGCAATAGAGAAAAAAGGATTCATGTAGCCGACTCCACGTAGTGGGATTAAAGCTTTGTTGTTGTTGTTGATAACACGTCTTTAGATATCTGCCACTGCAATTTTCTTATATCCAATGAACTTAAAATGAAATTAAAAAGAAAGATTTACATGCTTGCTACTCAATTCTGGTGTATTTACATAACAAATACCTAAACTTTAGTTTTTACATACATGCCAACTTACCTATGCATAAAAAGGTCTACTTCCTAATTTAAAATTAAAAAAAAATGGATATTTTTTATGTGATATGAAATATTTGTGCGGTATGGATGTAAAAAAGTAAAGTTTAGATGTTAGATATGTAAATATATTGGAATTGGGTGGTTAGTATGTAAATGTCCCAAAAAATAAACAAATTTTTTTCTACAAATAACTTTGAGATTGCAGCTTAACTTATGATGTCCACACATTTGGGCTTAAGGGCAGCTACAAATAGTTCTCTTGATCGAAGCCTTTTCAGGCTAGCTCAACAGGATGAATCTCTATCTCCTCCAAAGACGTGTCTTGTGTGGGCTTGGACCGGCTCTTTTGATATCTCCTCCACTTAAGCCTCACTTATTGATGGGTTTTTGCTCATGGAGCCACAAACTCCTAAAGTTTCTTAACCTTGCTTGATCAGCTGTTCAATCAGGCCTTGTAGGTGTCAGCATTCCTCCATGTTGTGCTCATGGTCTCAATGGCAGACATAGTGATTCTTCGGATCATAGAGATATTATCTGATCTTCATTTGGGGCACTCTCTTAAAATAATCTTTATGTTGAATTACCTCACTATCTCGCCCATCAAAACTCTCAAAGAAGTTGCCTTAGGTACTTCGTCGTTGGCAGAAGGTTGTATTGAGTTGGCCATTGGTCAAGCTATCTGGCCTGACCTC
>NEWO01000067.1:1566216-1598180 GCA_003013225.1 Phalaenopsis aphrodite
AGAGAGAGAGAGAGAGAGAGAGAGAGAGAGAGAGACACACACACACACACACACACATTGGGGTTCATTAGTTTGTTCCAACTAATACGAAAATGCAATTGTTGAATTCAAACTTGTCCTGTGAAGCATGCCCAAGAGTTAGAGTGGTGGGAACCTGAAGGGAGAAGTAGATAGAGAAAAACAAATCAAAAAATATCCTCACATTTATAGAAGATAGATGATCAAAAGATGGAAAGTTATGCATCTGCCCATGCTTTTAATAGGGGCGTTATTGGACATTACTGTCTTTTATCATGTATTTTCATATTCGTAATTGATTTTGGCATCTTTTAATGTACCAAGACCTTTCAATTGGCAAGTCCTTGAATCAGTTGATCGAGTTGGTGTCGGTCAGCTATTTTGCTTGGATGTCAGCCGACTATGAGAAAGACAGTCGGTCAGCTCTAAGGTGGTCGGTCAGCTCGCTTGTTCCTTAGTTATTTATGGAGATCCTTGAGATTTTTTTGGGGAGTTGTTGAGAGAACTTCACATTAGTAATGGTGAGATTTCTAGGGGTACTAGACCTTTTGTTCAGTTTTTGGCATGAATATCTATTTCTTGTTGGTCGGTCGTTCTACTTGCGGTTCTTCATCCAGTCGATTTTATAAGTAGTTGTAGCTTTTCATTTAAGAGATGTTCCTTGATTTGTCCCTTTTAATCAAGGCCATCACATTATCTTGAGATTTGTGCAGCTCATTTTTTGGAGCACATCAATATAACTCATTAGATTCAAATCATATAAATTTGAGTCCAATCAAATTCACTACACTTATGCCTGAACATCATCTCTAGGGCGGTTGAAAATGTACCAATGCACTCGATGAATAAATCAAACACGAATCCATTAATACTAGATCATATTTGTTTAAATTAGTAAATAAAATGGTTTAGCATTTTTTTTAAAACTTGAAAGTTAAATGAACTAAATTTGAACATAATTTAGCTTGTTTATTAATGTTCACAAATAAATTTATTCATTATTCAAATAACTTAATAAATATTCTATACTTATATAATATATTATTTAAATAAATTTTATTAAATATATAACATATTATAATTTAATATCAATTTACAAAAAAATTAATAAAATTTTTTCTAATTTTTTGTCTCAATAAATTAAATTTTACTAATATAAAAACTATTTATAATAAACTAGTTAGATGTTACTTTTAAATCTATCCAATTGCTTATTTATTTAAATATATAAAATTATTTATTAATAAGTTTACATTAACATCATTTATCCATTCAAATATGAAGCATATTTACTTGTTAATATAAAAAAATCAATTACAAATTAATATTTAAATTTTAAATTAAAATCAAATATTTATTCAATGAATCAATCAAATACAAATCATAAAAAAATTTAATTAAGTTTAATATGAACATACATGAGAAAGCTCTCATCAAGCTTGACACGAAAATGAATATGGTATGATTCGTTATAGCCAGATCTAATCAATGGCATGCTAGTAGAAAATTATTACATCTGGTATTCGCATGTCCGGACAACGAAAAAATATTACATCAGTATCACGCACGTAGAGTAACGTGCGTTGCCAATGAAATCACGCCACAACACCTCGCGCGATAGAGAAAAAGACGGCACAGTAACACGGGGAATATTCCCCCCATGTTATTCATGTGTTATTGTGTCCTGTGAATATTTTTTGTGTTATAATAACATAATAATACATCAATAACACACGAATAACACATGCATAACACACAATAACACATGAATAACACGGGGGGCAATATTCCCCCGTGGGCAATATTCCCCCGTGTTATTGCGTTGTTTTTTTCTCTGTCGGGAATATTCCCCGTGTTATTCAGGTGTTATAGTGTGTTATTCATGTGTTATTGTGTTCTGAGAATATTCTTGCTGTTATAATAACACAATAACACATCAATAACACGCAATAACATATGAATAACACATGAATAACAAAGAGGGGAATATTCTTCGTGTTACTGTGTCTTTTTTTTCCTTGTCACGCGGGGTATCATAGTGTGATTTTATTGGCTACGCACGTTACTTCTACGTGCGTAGTACTGATGTAATATTTTTTTCCCGGACAACAGCGATAGTATTTGCATGTCCGGATAACAGCGATAGTATTTGCATGTCCGGACAACGGTGATGGTATTCATATGTTTGAACAACGATGATGATCCGACAACGTGAAATAACACGAGAAAAATGGAGGTTATGATATTTGATGGAGAGGAATCTTTTTAGTTTCCAAAGGGAAGTGTATAGTCTGAATGGGAGTATAGTTTAATAGTTTCAGCGTGTTTTTTTAACTTCTTCCACTCTTGAAAGAAATCTTCACCAACCCTCTCCTTCTCTCTTCCTCCCTTTCCTCATTTTCACATTTTCAGAGAAAGGAAGCCATTTCCCCACTTTTACCCACTTTTTCCTGCCACATTTCCTCCAATTCTTCTAGGGTTTAGCTTCCTTCCATGGCGGCAGCGTCCTCCTCTCCCTGACCGGCGGGTTCTGCGCTTGCTCGCAACTCCGGTGGCATGGATTCTCTTCTTCGTTTTCTTCTCCTTCTCCACTTCCTATCGGTGTTCGCGCAAGCGCAACTGTCTTCCGACACTCTTTCGTTACTGGAGTTCAAGAAGGGGATCGCGGGTGATCCCACTGGTGTGGTTCGCAACACTTGGAACCCAGTGGCATGGGGTTCTGCTTCGGCGGTGGATTCTTGTCCGCGGTCCTGGCACGGCGTCGCATGTGATGATTCCGGCGCTGTGATCGGCGTTGCGCTTGAAGGCCTCGCTCTCTCCGGCGAGCTCAAGTTCAGCACGATTGTCGGGATGAGGGCTCTGCGGAACCTCAGCCTGGCTGGGAATTTATTTACTGGCCGCCTTGTGCCGGCTATTGGGGCAATGTCATCGCTGCAGGTGCTTGATCTGTCGGACAACCGCTTCTATGGCCCGGTTCCGGGAAAGATAACCAATCTATGGGGACTCGTACATCTCAATCTCTCATGGAATGGTTTCAGGGGTGGATTCCCAGCCGGGATCCGTAATTTGCAGCAGCTGAAGGTGCTTGACTTGCGATCCAATGCGCTCTGGGGTGACGTTGGGGCCATACTTTCGGAGCTGAGGAATGCGGAGCATGTGGATCTGAGCCGCAACACGTTCTATGGGGACCTTTTCATTGAGTCAAGTAATCTCTCGAGCTTGGCCAATACAGTCAAGTACATGAATCTGAGTTCTAATCGACTGAGTGGAAGGTTCTTCTCCAATGATTCTATGAGTTTGTTGAGGAACTTAGAAGTTTTGGATTTAGGACACAATCAGCTCAAAGGGGAGCTCCCTTCGTTTGGTTCCCTGCCTAATTTTAAGGTTTTTCGTGCTGGTAATAATCTGCTTTACGGACCGATTAGCGTTGATCTATTTGGGAGTGCAATGCAGTTGATGGAGCTTGATCTCAGCGGGAATGGGTTTACAGGTGAATAACTTGGCGTGTAAATGCTCGTTGTTAGACTTTTCATGGCCGATGATTTCTTACTTTTCAAATCTCTTGTGAATTATTTAGTATAATCTCTGTCTCAAACTCATCTTCTGATACAAAATGGCCACAATTAGACACAATCACCAATATATCAATCACAACCTAATGTTTATAAAGAGGCTTGACTATAGATTAGTGCTCACTGTCATCTTGCGGAACTCATACATTATAAAAATCTTCATAGATAATCTAAGAACAAGGATATGATGTGTGAATCATTGGAGTTTGAGATGGTTTAAAATTGAATGATTTCTTAAAGTAATCTTGTAGAAGTTTCAAGTAATATTTTGATCCAATCATCTTGATCCATATCTAAATTATATTAACAACCATTTATCTTATGAAGCTGCTTTTGACCTCCATGAAGCATGAAAACAAAATTCGCTTTATGATTCCATAGTGAATATTTAGAATTTTGAAAAATCATAGTTTTTTTTTTTGGTATTTTGATATATTCTCTGCCAATAAACCATATATCTTGAACAAATCTTAGTTTTTATCACTGACATTTTAATATATGATGAAATTATCACAAATTGAGTTAATTTTTTAATTGAATCTGATGTTGAAAAATGAACGTGAACATGTAGGATAACAAGCCGTGTGTTGATGATTTGTTGCATATTGACATATGTTGTAGGCATGATTAGAAGACTAGCTATAATTGATTAGATATATAGACTGGAATGACGCGGCAGTCTGATTCTAGATATGGACCTTGGGCTTGGATTAACACATGAAGGAATGCATGTGAGGAGTACAATGCGGAGCGACAACATAAATGTGTATCACAATGGAAGTCTATGGTGCGGGGAGGATACAAAAAACCTCAATATGGTTCAGTGATGTACAATGCATGCTCGGATATGCTATCACTTTGACAGGATAGGATGCATGAGATCTCATATAGTGCAGTTGACGGAGTGATCATGAAGGGAAAGATGCGAACAAGAACATGAGTTAATTTTATAGGAACTAAAGATCAAATCGATCACATAAGGAACATTTAGACTTGGGCAATAAGAAGAAAGAAAATCAGTATCAATAGTGTGACCTAGAGGAGGAAAGAGAACAATCATACTTCTTTGAAAAGGGTAGATTTGGGAATATCTTAATTTAACTTTTTTCAATAGTCATCCATTGTAAGTTATAAGTATGAATTTCTTATTTATAGAAAATAAGTTACATATTGATAGGCCTTAATGATTGAGATAATATGTAGACATTCAAATCTAATGCTGATTCCATTTTTAAATTCAGTTCAATTCAAAATAAATATTTTATAAAAGTGTTTTATTTTAATTCCAAACCAAATTAAATCTGAAAGTTGTAAACTTGAAACAAATCCTAATTTCCTACATTGCATCAATGATGGTTGAATTATTATAAGGCATAAGTTCTATGTGAGACAACTTTCTATCAGCTTTCCAAATTGCAATTACTTTGCTATTTAACTAACTGTTTTGTTATGTGTTTTAGAAAGTTTTATTGAGTTTAAAATTATTGTGGTCGAACTCTTAAATCCCGCCTTTTATAAGTTTAGATGCATTATGTGGTTTTACAATCCAATAATTTATAACTTCATCATTAGATATTTTGAAGAAGTCACTTAACAACATCAAACAATATTTTTATAACAATTTATAATCGACTTTAAATGAAATTGTTGTTATCCCAAACAAAATCATAGCACAATAAGCATAATTGTAAGGCCTTATGCATATAATAAATATCTATTAAGATTTTGAGAGTTATGAGAGATCGTACAGCAATTTGCTTAACAGTTTTTTTCATTTGAATTTTGAAAACTAAGAGGATGACAAATGATTTGAGAAGAAATTTTTTGATATCATTTTTTAAAAACAAAGGTGATTGCCAAGATTGTGTTGATTAATGAAGGATCAAACTTATGAGTTATGCAATGAAGTTGTGTGAGAGTAATAGAACACAGGCTTAAAAAACTTGCGCCAATTTTGGAGAATTAATTTGGCTTCATTATAGGAAAATATACTATAGAAGTGGTTTGTGTTAAAATGATTAATGAAGAGACACAAAGAATAATAAATTGATCTTCATATGATTTTTAATGATATCAAGAAGAATATGAAAGATAATTAGTGAAGTGTAGAGAATAATATTCTTTTATTGATTTTGAGATAAATATAATAGAGTATCAAGGAAATAGATATTTTGTGTTTTAAGATGGAAAGATGTGTCGATGATATTGATTTCGTTCTAGGGCTCCTAGAAGGTTTTTAGGAAATGGATCTAAGGGCGATGGGGGATGTGGTTGTGGGATAGTGAGGGAATGATAATCTGAGAGGTCGACTTTTTGGATGGGGATAAGTATCGTTCAACAATTGTCTCGACCGAAAACAACAAAGTGAGCTCTGAAACGATGAGATACATGTTGTGAGGAGGTTCCACCACCTTTTCTTGAGCAAGAGACACATACACAACTTGCAAAAGGAAGATGATATAACACTTTAAAGAGCAAAGATCAGAGAAAAGTCCATCAAAATTCATAAAATCCAAAACTGAAATCCAAACAGTACTACTGTTGTAGATTCTTTCTTTTACTTTGTTCTTAGCCGTGAATAGGCAAAATCAAACAGTACTATTGTTGTAATTCTTTTTTCCTTTTTTTTTTGTTGTAAAATATCATGAGATGATATTGTAGGAATTTCAAGAATCTAGAAGGCTCGACGCTCTTTCTCTTGATAAGATTTCACTAGAATTCTTAGGTTGAACACTCAAGGTTGGGGATATAGTATTTTGTGAGTTTTTCACTTGGAAAAAAATCTTGAAATGCAGTGGACAAATCTTTGTTTTGTTCTCTTTCTTGAAGGTGAGGTGAGAAAAAGGGTTGATGTTTAAAAAAGGTAACATCCATGATAATAAACGTTTTTCTAGTAGTAGGATCAAAACATTTTTACCCCCTTTTAGCTGGGAGCATTATCAACAAACACATCTTTTGGCTTGGGGTACAAGTTTTTCTTGACAAAACTTGACGTTGAATGTGAACAAAAGCAATACACCCAAATATTTTTAGATATTTAGCGAGAGAGAACATGAGAGCCGATTTTTTTGGAAAAAAAAATTTGATAAACTTCAAAAGTTGTTTCAAAGTTTAAGATCTTATTGTGTGTTCTATTTATGAGAAACGTAGCTGTAAGAACAGCTTCATCCCAAAAATATTTAGACACTTGATTGGTAAATAGCAAGGCCCGAGCTATCTCCAATAAGTGCTTGTTTTTGCTTTGAGCCAACCCATTTTATTGTAGAGTCTCAACACAAGAGTTTTGTTGAATTACTCTTTTTTTAAGAAAGAATTGACCCAAAGTATTTTTGAAATACTCTCAACCATTTTTGAAATTGGTTTTGTACCATGGTGAAAATTAATTTGAAAATTATTTCCACTTCAAAATTTTCTTTCGTTAAATAAATCCAATTTTAAGAGCTAAGGATCCCGATAAACATGCTAATGAAGTTGTATTGTGACAATAAAGTTGACATAAGCATTGCAGAAAATTCAGTGCAACAAGATTATACAAAGTATGTGGAGATTGATAGACACTTCATAAAAGAGAAGATTGATTGTGAATTTATTTGTATGTCATTCATTCCCACTGTTCAACAAATAGTAGATATCTTCACCAAATGACTGTTCGGGCCTAATTTTGAGCTCCTTGTAAGCAAATTGGGCATAATAGATATGTATGCTCCAACTTTAGAGGGGATTTTCGATTTTTAGGAATATTTTATTAGTATATTATATTATTAATATATTTCTATTTCTAGAGGCTAGAATTATTGGTATGTCGTAATTCATGTTTCCTTCCTTCATCACGGGGAGTTATGGCTGAATTTACTATTTTTCTAATGTGGAAGCCATCTCCTTTATTTATCTTGTAATCGTTTTCATTGAAATGGAACATGAATAATTATTTTTTCCCTCCCCAAAACTACAATATGTATGTAAATTTCCTTTTTTTTTAAACATTTGTGTGATGATATGCAACGACACAACAATAGAATTTTTACTGGTGCATATCATAAATATGGATTTCCTTATACATTTTGTAGATTGCTTAATATGGCAAATTGAAAAGTAAAAATGCTGAACATTCCTTTGAGAGGACTACTTGGATATTGGTCATGTTGGCTTCATCCTTCATTTGGTTAATATTGTTTTCATTCACATTTTTATTATGCTCGGGGTTCTTTAAGAAAGACACATTCATTATGTAAAGAATTAGAAAGAAAAAGATGTTCAATACTTATGAATCATGACTTTGAATTTTCTTACTTCAGGCACTCAATAATTTACTATTCATGCAGGATCCCTCCAAACTGTAAATTCTACAACTTTGAAGTCCTTGAATCTTTCTTCAAATTCATTAACAGGCCAATTACCGTCTAGTGTTGGGACCTGCTTGGTTTTGAATTTGAGTAAAAACAAACTTTCTGGAAATCTCGCCGCAATGGAAAATTGGAATTACGCATTAGAGATCATCACATTGAGTTCAAATAAGCTCACAGGCTCTCTACCTTCTGCACTAGAAAGATACCCAAATTTATCGATCGTTGATCTAAGCCTAAACCAACTTACAGGCTCTGTTCTTCAAAGCTTCTTCACATCTCTGACCTTAACGAGTTTGAATCTCTCCGGAAATCAGTTCGATGGACCAATTCCTCTTCAAGCATTGCAGCCAACAGACTCTTTACTCGTATCTTCATATAATCATTTACAAAGTCTAGATTTATCCCATAATTCATTATCCGGATCATTACCCCCCGAAATCGGTACCTTGAGGAGTCTTAATCTTTTGAATCTTTGCAATAATTTGTTATCTGGTAAGCTTCCTATCGAAATAAGTAACCTTCATGAACTGGAGGTTCTCGATCTCTCCCTCAATCATTTTCATGGAGGGATTCCAGACATGGTTCCGTTCGATCTCAAGGTTTTTAATGTCTCCTATAACGATCTTTCTGGCAAAATTCCTCAAAATCTGTTGAAATTTCCAATGTCGTCATTCCATCCCGGAAACACTTTACTCGTCTTTCCAAACCATCTCTATGTAGGAAAGAATAACAGCGGAGTCATCGAAAACATGAGACGCCGCCATCACTCTAACGCTGGCATCAGAATCGCGTTTATCTTCGGTTCCATCGGAGCTCTGATGTTCATATTTTTTATGTCCATTGCTTTCTATAAGATCAGATCCCAAAAATTTTGTTCAAAGACTGGGTTTGGAGGAGAGGCTGCTTGCGGAAGAGATTTGAAAGATGATCCATTGCCTGCTTCGACTAGTTTTTCGAACGACCACTTATTAACATCTTCGTCTCTATCACTATTTGCATCAAAGGATTTATTAACAGAAACGGCGGATAATGGGTATTCAGATCCGAGGGGCTCTAACGTGGAACGGCTGTCAGGACTTGGGGAATGCAGATCTTTGCGAGGTTCTCTTCGCTCTTCTTCACCGCATTCTGTGGATTCGCATATACGCGAGACGCCGGTGGTGTTGGATGTGTACTCGCCTGATCGGCTGGCCGGAGAGCTTTTCTTTTTGGATGGTTCGTTAAGATTTACAGCGGAGGAATTATCGCGAGCTCCGGCGGAGGTCCTCGGCAGAAGCAGCCATGGGACGTCTTATAAAGCAACGTTGGATGGTGGTCATATTTTGACGGTGAAGTGGTTGCGGGTGGGTCTGGTGAAACTTAAAAGGGAATTTGGGAAGGAAGCTAGAAGAGTTGGGACTATTAGACATCCGAATATTGTCCCTTGGAGGGGATATTATTGGGGTCCTAGAGAGCAAGAAAGGCTAATTGTTTCAGACTACATCCATGGAGATAGTTTGGCGCTTTACCTGTATGGTAAGATTCCTAATTTTATTTTAAATGGCTTTTATTTTTATTATTATTTGTTTTTTTTTGAAAGATTTGCATACATTCCACTCAATTCTTATGTATTTACATATCTAACACTTAAAATGAAAATATGTATATCTAAAATAATGATATTTTTGATGTGATTGTAAAGATTTTGGTGATATAATTGTAAAATGTAAAAATTTTCAATTAGTTATATATATGCATAGGAATTGAATGGTATGTATGTAAATACACACACAAACACAGAAATTTACATACATATCACACAAATCTTATGTATTTACTTCTCCACACTCGAAGTTTGATATTTACACTTGCAACACTTGGTTTTATAAATCTATGCATGGAAATGTGTATTTCACTTCTAAAAAGGAGTGTTGGTGATATTTTTGATGTGATGTTAAATATTGAGTGGTATACATGTAAATATAAATTTGTAGGTGTTAGATATATAAATATAAACGAGTTAGGTGGTATGTATGTACATGCCCCCTATATTAATTGTTTGATAGCTAATGAATGCATCCCTCCTCAAAGAAATGCTCACTTCAAAAGCTTGCTTCTTGTTTCCATAGTTTTTGGGGAATATTTCAAAATTTAGGATGCAACGGCTCTCAAATCTCGTGAATTTGCTTTAAGATGAGTGCAATACATAATTTTTTAATATTTCACTCATCTCAAAGCAAATCCAAGGGCTTTGAGCCCCATCTTGATCGTTTTTTTTTTGGGGGGTTAGAATATGAGGTTATTTTCTCAATCAATGCAAAAGTGGATTTATGCCAACATCCTTTTTTGGCTACCTAAATATATAGGAATTGGATGGTATGCATGTAAATGCCCCCTTTTTGTTTGGTCACATAAATATTGAACATATCTAAATGTGAATTATTTGAGTGATGTGAATTTCTCTCCTAGCTTGATTGCCACACAATATGTCACTCAGTGATCTGCTTCGTCTGACATTTACTCTCTACGCAGAGTCGACGCCGCGCCGATACTCCCGATTATCTGTCAACCAGAGGCTCAAAGTAGCCATCGATATCGCCGGATGCTTGTGCCATCTTCATCACGACCGGGGATTGCCACATGGTAACCTAAAACCGACCAACATATTTCTCACCGGTCCGGATCTCACACCAAAGCTGACCGATTACGGCCTCCACCGCCTCCTAACCCCCGGCGGCCTCGCCGAACAAATCTTGAATCTCGGAGCCCTCGGTTATCGGGCTCCGGAATTGTCCCCTGACAGGCCGTCGCCGTCTTTTAAGGCCGACGTGTACTCCTTCGGGGTGGTGTTGATGGAGTTGCTCACTCGGAAGAGTGCGGGCGATATAATTTCCGGCCATTCCGGCGCCGTCGACCTCACCGATTGGGTACAAATGTGTACGAGAGAAGGGCGGGGAACGGATTGTTTCGATCGAGACATCGCCGGCTTGGAGGAAGCTCCGAGGGTGATGGATGAGCTCCTTGCGGTGTCACTAAAATGTATTCTTCCTGTAAATGAGAGGCCTAACATCCAGACTATATATCATGACCTTTGTTCCATAACAATGTGAGGTTTTTGTTCATGTTATGGAATTTAATTCGACATTTTTTCTTTCTTTCTTTCATTTAATGGCTTTCAATTGATTGTGTAAAGAAGATTGACCCATTGATTGATTTATTTTGATTTGTGCCTTGTTTTGCATTTTAAACCGGTATGAAATCTCTAATTATGTATGTGTGCCAATTGCATGTATTTCCTTGAGTTGATATATATATATATATATATATATATATATATATATATATATATATATATATATATATATATATATATATATATATATATATATATATATATATATATGAAATTTATTTGTAGGAAGATTTACATATATACCACTTAATTCCTCATATTTATAAATCTAGCACCTAAATTTCAATATATTTTTTTTATATTTGACACCTTATTTGTGCATGAAAAACCGTATTTCACATTTAAAAAATTAATATAGTGATGTTTTTGATGTGATATGACAAATTTGAGCGGTATAAAGGTAAATTGTAAAGTTCAGGTGTTACATAGGGGTGTAAACGAATCGAACACGAACGAACAGAGCTTGTGTTCGTGTTTGGTTCGTTTGAAATTTAGTTTGTTTGAAATAAGCTCGTGTTTGAAATTGTTCGTGAAGTCACTGTTCGTGTTCGTTTCTTAACGAACGAGCCGAACACGAGTCGAACACGAGCTGTTCACGAACAACAAGCCAGTTTGACATCCCTAATATTAATATATATAAATTAATTGTATAACTTATATTATATAAATATATAATATATTACTAATATATTACTAATATAGTATATTAATATACTATTATTATTATTATTTTATTAAATATTATAATTTATAAAATTTAATTTTTTGAATATCATAAATTATATATATATAATTATTTTAAATTATTTAATATTTCGAACAATAACAATTCGAACACGAACGAACGCATCACTGTTCGTGTTTGGTTCATTTAACTAACCGAACGAAAAAAATTTGTTCATGTTCATCTCGTCTACTTATCGAACAAATCGAACACAAACTTATTGGTGAACCGAACATGAACTGTTCGCGAACAACGAGCTTTTTTGACAGCCCTAGTGTTACATACATAAATATAGAGGAATTATGGGATATATATGTAAATGCCCCTACAAAATGAAATTATATTTCTATTATTTGTTAAAATACAAAATATATATATAGTTAAAATAGTGACATATAAATGTAAAAGAGTAAAGTTTAGGTATAGGTAAATATGTAAATACAAAAGAAATGCTTGTTAGGGATGCAAAATAGCGATTTTACCCTGTAATGAGCCCATCAGACCCTCTCTCTCCGCAACATATTGACAGACCTTCAAACATATCATACAAAAACAAACATTTACAAATGCAAAAAGCCATATTACATTGCAAAAATCAAAACATTCTGAGAACTATGCACAAATTGCCATTTCCCCAAAGTTCTCTTCAATATAACAACCATTCCATCTCATTCTTATCTAACATACAACCATGTATGGCTAAATAATGTTCCCATGATCTTGAGAAAGTTGGCGAGGTCGAGCCGCCCATAACGGGCTCAGGGCGCGAAGACGTCGTAGGTAATCACCCAATGCGAGCAGGCCACGTGCCGCTTGCCGAATCGTTAGAATTTGATACATTCGTTGCAATGTTCCTAGTCGAAGGTTATCGGCCTATCAACCAATCGGTGCTTAGTTTTGTATGATGAACATGATTGAACATGACATATTTGGGGCACTTACATATATACCGGATAATTCTGATGAATTTACATGCATACCATATAGTTCTTATGAATTTACATATCTAACATCTAGAGTATAATGTTTTTTATTTATAACATTTTGGCAAGTGTTATAAACCTAGTAATAATAATGTTGATGATGTGATGTTATGGATTTGAGTGGCATGCATGCAAATATATAAAAATAGTGTGATATGTATGTAAATGTCCCAAATAAAAAGAAAAAGAAAATGAAATGAATAGCATTTAATTCATATGTATTTATATATCTAAACCCAAATTTAAATTTTTACATACATGCCACCTTATCTATGATGAATTTAAGAAAATGGTTGTATTTTTATATGATTCAAGTGCTATGGGTGATATAAAAGTAAAAAAAGGTAAATTTTAGGGGTTAGTTATGTAAATACATAAGAATTGGGTGGTTTGCATGTAAATGCCCCCTGAATTTAGCTCAAAGATCATTAACTTCTCGAATTTTGGCTTGGATCAAAATAAACGAGCCGAGCTACAAGCTAAAATTTAGAAATGATTCTTTCTAAGCCATCTCTAAATCGGATCGTGACCAACTCCAAAGATGTTAGGGCTGTGCATTTAACGAATCTAGCTCGAAGATCGTTAACTGCTCAAAAATTGATTTAAATTTTGGCTCAGATCGAAACAAGTGAGCCGAGCTACGAGCCAAAATTTTGGATTAAATTTTCTTCGAACCGAACAGAGCTCAGCTCGAAATCGGATCGTTAACGGTCGTAAATTACCTCATCGACGAAGCTCGCAAGAGCTTCAAGCTTCAACATTGCTTGTTCCATCTGTCCCATATAACTTGTCCTTCCGGAAGAGTTTAAGGGATCAACGGCTAATGTTTCAAAGAGCACCTGCTGAAGTCTTTCCAATCCAAGCGAAAGAGCGTCTTCTGCTTGCTGCAATGATAGCTGCAGGTTGCAGACTGCCATTCGTTGCTGTTCTGTCAATGGATTTAGTTGAGGGGAAAGAACCTGTCTTGATATGAAATATAAGAGTCAAGGGGCATTTACAAAAAAATCCTTTCTTTTTTTTTTTTTTAACATTTATACCTCTCAATTTTTTCATATAATGCATAGGTGGACATATATGTAAAAAAATGAGGTTCGGGGGTTAGATATGCAAATATTATTGTGCAAAACAATGAGGGGAAACAAAATTCACATGAAACAAGTCTGGCAGCGTCCACATTTGACGGATGGGGAGAAAAGAAAAAGTCGATCGAATTAAGATTACAACTCAACACATTCAAATGCTCCATAATCCCTCGTATAAGCGAGGATTAAGATGTACAAATTAGAAATATTTCAAATATAGGAAAAATCATATATTTAGACCTCCACAAATTAGGTTTCATAATATAAAAAGATCATATAAAAATGTACATGTCACTTAAAAACCATAGTAATAGTAGTGTTTTAGATGTTTTGTTAAAGATTAAAAAAATAAGTGTGATATATATATATATATATATATAATTGAATGACCATAGGCTATTATACGAGTTTCCAATCACCCCTAATGTGCCTAACAATTCGAGTAACACCTCCTTAAGGCTAACTGTGCCAAAGAAGATTCAAACTCAAGATCTAAGGGGTCTTATACCGTGGATGTCAGCCAACAGGCAGGGGTGCACGTCACGCGCACACACACACACAAACACATGCAAACATATATAATATATATATAGGAGGATATTGTATTAGGTTGGATTATAAATTGTGAGCTCTTTCAAGTACCTTTAGGAGTGCTGAAGGCCGAAAGCCACCAATCCAAAGGAAAAAACGTTCTGCAGATGCTTTCCACAAGCCAGATACAATATAGAACACATCAGATTTAGCAGCAATAGATTTCATGCGGAATAGATTCTCATAGTGCCTCATTCCATTCTCCACAAGAATTCCTAATTCTATTTCTGATGCAGAACCTTGAAGAGCAGCTCTGAGTTCACAGATCTGCCTGCTTAGTTCTTCAATCCAGTGCCCATATTCCAGCTCAAAGGCAGCAATGCCTACATAATCACAGCGACGCAGAAGAAAGGCATAAGAGAATTAATTGATAATCATAGAGCGGCGAATAAGAAATAAGAATAGAATTGTCAAAATAGTCTCTCAACCTTTTGCAGGGGGTTATATAAAAGTGTCAATTTAGTCCCTATACAGCATTAATATGGACTACTCGAACACCAATTTGAAGAGTTTGGGGACTGTTGAGAAAGCTTTGGAGAGAGAACACTTATAAGACACTATCCAGAGATTTTAAATTTATAATCCAGGGACTACTTAAATTTATAAAAGGCGGATTGGATTACCGATAAGACACTAAAGGCAGATTGGATTACAGATAAGACACTATCCAAAGATTTTGGCATCATGCGCAAGTTCCTTTGGTTAATTACACCTCTAAATAATGGGAGAACACTTTCGATTAAGTCTAGTCATTAAGAATTGAATATTCAACATATAATAACAACAGACATAAAAAATTTTAAATTGTAACTAATTTCGTATTTTTTACTTTGGGACTAAAATGACACCATGTAAATATTCAATGAACTATTTTGACACTTTTGTCAACAAAGAGATCAAAGACCCAATAATGTGAAGCCATTTGATGATAATCATATTTTCCTTTGACTCTACACCGAAAGGTGTGATGATTTCTCAACCAATTTTGATGCAAAAGAGTGATCTTATGGATGCAAGCTTATGTAGGGAAATCCCGATTCAAGTTGGCGACTTGATGTGGATGTAAGCTAATGGGAAAGCCGACCGAATCAAGTATATATTGCCTCTTGTTGTTCTATATCTTGACCTTTCATATGCACTAATGATTATGTGATCCTTAACTTGTATGCTATTGTGCTAGAGTTAATATGTCATCATTGTGCTAATATGTTAATTGCTTTTGCATTTGCATCATGTCATAATAACCATAATATGGTTCGTATGTGGATACATTTTTTATCTTTCTATTTTTCATCGTTTGCATTTGCACTATTGATGTTTGATTACTTCAAAACAACTTACATCAATATGCTAAAATGCTGATTGCGTGCCTTATTAGCTTGATCTTCTACTAAGCAACATATATCATATGTGTGTTCCAAATAGTTCGACTATTTGCATAAAAAGTTTAATTAACGGAAGATTTACATACATACCAACTCAATTCTTATGTATTAACATATTTAACACCAAAACTTCAATATTTATGTGTATCCCACCTTATCTAAGCATGAAAAGATGTATTTTACTTTTCTAAATTTAAAATAGTCGTAGTTCAATGTGATAAGAAAGATTTAGGTGGTATAAATGTAAAATAGAAAAGTTTAGGTGTTAAATATTTAAATACATAAGAAATGGGATATTTACATAGAAACCACACAATTCTTATGTATTTACATATATAACACCGAAACCTTTATATTTGCATTTATAACACTTTGTTGTGATAAACTTATGTATAAAATGGTGTATTTCAATTTAAAAAGTAGATGAAAGTAGTATTTTTTATGCGATATAACAAATTTGAGTACTATGCAAGTAAATAGTAAAGTTTGCATGTTAGATATGTAAATACATAAGAATTGTGTTGTATGTATGCAAATGCCCCTTAAAAAAATTGAACCTAAGAGATGAAATAGTCAGTAATCAATGTCATACTAGCAATAAGAGATGAAGTATATTATAATTCATCAACCGAATGATAGACTCATTTCCCTGATCAATAACATTCGATATACGATAAAACATCATAAAAATTTAATTATACCTGAATTAACAGATCCTGAATAACCAGCAGTAGAATTGCCTACATGCTCACCAATGTACACACCCTGCAACATGCTCGTAGTGCTGATAACACGCGTCTAGAGAAATGGCTTCTATGTTGGATGAGGAAAAAACACGAAAAAAGTGTGCATCATACCTGATTCCTGACCTTATCAACCTCTTGCTCAAGTTGGGCCAACTTTATACGGCTTACTTCGAGTTGCTGAATGTATGCCTATAGAGATAAAAAAAATTATCTTCCAAACATTTGAATTTTTTGTGCATTTACAACATATCACCAACTTGTTATGTATTTACATATTTACATCTTTGCTTTTTACATTTATACCGCTTAAATCTTTCATATCTCATAAAAAATAATACTTGTTTAACTTTTAAGAGGTTGAATGCATCTTCTCATGCATAAAAAATGTGGGGTGTATATATGTGTGTGTGTGAAAAAATTAAAGTTATGTTATTAGATATGTAAATATATAGGAATTGATTGGCATGTATGCAAATCTTTCTTGTAGTTATTCTCTTCTTTCAAGGAAGTCATACAACGAACCTTCTTCCGAAGTCGACTTTTCCTTGCAGCTTCTCGATTTTGAGCCAAGCGCCTTATTAGCTGCACATGAAGCATATAATATCATGATTGTCATCATTAGTAATCTAATCCCGACATTTACGAGTAGTGTTTTCGTATAGAATGTGAGATATAGAGACGAAATTGCTTGAACTTCCGATTAAAATAATCTTATTTCAAGAATTTGGAGTCCACATGTTGGCATGAATAACTAAATTTTTTATAAAACCATGTTCTTGTGAACATACATTTAGAACACTAGTGGCTGTTAAATTTATCAAAATTTACAATCTCTTTGAAGTGAGAGTAGTATTCCAAATAATCAAACAATGAAAGTGAAAGTGAGAGTGGTGTTTCAAATATATTAGTAGTGCTCCTTACTGTTGATTTAGCTTTTGGATCGATGGATGTTCTCCTTAATGTTTCGTCCTCCTAAAAAATAATATCAAAATATTAAAAATCAATGGTTTGTGATTTATCATTTCATATATAGCTTACGACTATCATAAGTCTTGTTGAAGGCGTCTATCATGGTTGAGTAAGGTTCAAAACTATGATACATTGGTACGGATATGGGGGATGTCAATGTGATATGACACAGACACGAAACATATTTATTATTGAAAATGTATAATAAACACGTGTATAAAAAAATTATATCTAAATATTAAAAAAAGAATATAATAACTTAAAAAATTAAATAAATACAAAATGAATAAAAATATTAAACATATTTAAATTTATTAAATTCCTTAAATTAAATTGAATAAGAAATAATAAAATGATATTAGAGATTTTGAGCTTCAAATTGGATCATTTTATAAGAAAAAAAAATTAATATCATGAAAATGGCATAGAAAATTAGAGAGAATAAAAAAATAATAATAATAAGTAACATATTTAAATTATAAATTTTAAAATAAAAGAAAACAAATGTAAATTAAATTATTTATATATACTACAACAGCAACAACAGCAACAACAACAAGTCTTTATCCCACTAAGTGGGGTCGGCTACATGAACCCTTTTTCTCCATGGTGTCCTATTGAGTGTCAAGTTTTCATTAAATTATTATAAAATATTTATTTAAATTAGAATTTATAAATCAAGCCATGTTTGTCAAACACAAGTATATGTCAATTAGTTTAGGGGAATTCACATGCATATCACACAATTCTTATGTATTTACATATATAACACCAAAATTTTAATAATTGCATGTATACCACTACAATTTTCAACATCACATCAAAAATATCATAATCATTATTTTTTTGAAAAGTAAAGCCCACATTTCAGCATAGATTTATGACACTAAAATATTATAAGTGTAAATATCAAACTGTGAGTTATATATGTAAATACATAAAAATTATGTGACATGTATGTAAATTTCCCCTTGTTTTCAGCACGAAATACTTCGTTATTACAAAGTATTGTCCATTCATTAGGTTCAAAAGCGCATGACAATGATGCTATTAAAAAGCTTCCTTTCAAGGTGGATTAAGGGCCATTGTGAAGAACCAAGGTGAACTTTGTTGAGAAACACATAAGAGTAAAAATAATCTCAAATTGAAGAGGCAATTACATGCAAACCACCCGAAACTTGTTATTTACAAATCAACCATGCTCTTTCATCCATTTTTCAAATTCTCACTCAAACATCAAACTTCACGGTAAAACCCCAACTCATATTTTTCATTTTTAACTCATTCTCAGTAGTTGGATCGTGACACACGTAAATACATCGGTTCAATAGTTCAAAAAAATCACCTGGGTGCTTAATTTGTAAATATCAATGTCTCCGGTGGTCTATATGCAATTGTCCCCAATATGAAAATAGCCCCTAATACTCATTAAATTAAAAACTTTTGAGTTAATGGGCGCCTCTAATGTACTCAGCCTCCCCAATACTCCACTCTCCTATGAGGTTCACAGGTAGAGAGCAAGAAAGGAACCCAAGAAGTTCAAAAAGTTTCAAGGGCATTTAAACACATGGCACACAATTCTTATGTATTTACATATCTAACCCCCAAACTTTTTTTTTACATTTATACTACCCAAATCCCTCAATCACATCAAAAACACCACCATTATTTAACTTCTAAAAAGTGAAATACACATTTTCATACATAAACAAGGCGACATGTATGTAAAAATTGAAGTTTTGGTAATAGATATGTAAATACATATGAATTAAGTGTTACATACATAAAATTTCCAATACACAAAAAGATATCATATGGCTGCATAAATCATAAGCCAAACTAAACAGAAATCTTCAACAACAAATCTGAATTTGTTTACCTTATCAGATGGCTTGCTTGCTTCCTGCTCATAAGGCTTTGACGGCCCAACGACCCCTTGATGAGCATCTTCAAACTGCAGATACATCACAATAACAACAAAATAAACATCACAGAATCAAAAGGATAAAACCCTAGAAAACCTAAATCCAAAATTCAGTCCCACCAAATTCTCAATTCTCCCATCTTGTTCCTCCAGAACCGCGGAAGAACTCGTATTTTGGCTACTTTCAGCTTTGAAACAATCAGCCCAGACCCCAATTTGATGGCTCCCATCATACATGCCCATCCTCCTCATCTCCACCATACCCATCGATTCAATATTCATCGCTTCAATAAAAATTTCATCCAATATCTCCAAAACCTGCAAAAACCAAAGAAATAAACAATCAGGCAATCAAACAGGACCAAATCTCTGCTCTCAGCATAACGAAATGAGGAGGAAAATGGGAATTACAGATAGAAGTAAAGAGCTCGATTTTTTTTTTTTTTTTTAATGGAGATTTGAGCCCCGGGGAGTGATAAAGGAATAAAAAGATTGTAGATTTGATGAGCTCTACGGGCTGCAAAACCCTAACTTCTCTTCTTCTTCCTCCCGCCAATGAAACTATAATCGAATTCCGCTCTCGAGCGGCAAAACGAGATTTTTTCTATGGAGATTTAAGCTCATGGGAGTGATAAGGGAGTCAAAAATTTGTGGATTTGATGAGCAATACGGGCTGCAAAACCCTACCTTCTCTTCTTCTTCCTTCCGCCAATGAAACTATAATCGAATTCCTCTCTCGAGCTGCAAAACGAGGTTTTTCCTATGGAGATTTGAGCTCCGGGGAGTGATAAGGGAATCAAAAGGTTATGGGTTTGATCAGCAATACGGGCTGCAAAACCCTACCTTTACTTCTTCTTCCTCCCGCCAATGAAACTATAATCGAATTCCTCTCTCAAGCTGCAAAACGAGGTTTTTTCTATGGAGATTTGAGCTCCGGTGAGTGACAAGGGAATCAAAAGGTTGTGGATTTGATGAGCTCAACGGGCTGCAAAACCCTAACTTTCCTTCTTCTTCCTCCCGCCAATGAACTGTAATCGAATCCCTCTCACCAAAGGATTAGAATGCCGACTAACTCTCAAGTGGAAGCCATCAAATCCAATTTTATTCCTCCACTTCTCTCCCCCACTCTCTCTTACTTGTTGCTTAAATTACCGCCAGAGTTCCGTTAATAGAAAAAAAAAAAGATATTTTTAATTAATTTGGCTTTTACCAACATACCACTTAAATTCTATGAATTTACGCATATACCTTCCAAAACTTCTTTTTTTATATTTATACCAGATCAAAAAAAAAAAAACAAGATTCATTTTGAAGCGATGATGCAATAAATATTAGTATTTTTTGAATATGATCTAAATGATAAAATAATAATATAATAATGACAAATATAAAAAAGAATAAATATGATCTAAATATTAAGATTCTTGACGACTTGGATATGAAGGTCATACCTGTGTGTGGGCAATGCTCCTCTGCAACGATGAGACGACCTTAAGCAGCTCGGGATCATGAAAAATTGGTGGCACGGGGCTAATCCGTGGTTCGACTGGTTCCCAGCCTACAAGTCGAACTGTCGGTTCGATTGATTCTAGGGATCTCATTTATATGATTTGGATGGTTGACTCCTTGTTCGCTGTCAAACCAGCCAGTTTGGTCTGGTTATCTAAACCTTGCATATTAGATAATTAATACCAACATATTAAATTTAAAAAAATAATAAGAAGAACATAATTTAGCATGCATTAAAAAGATGGCATGTATTCAAAAATTGTAATTTATATATAATAATGGAGCGATAAGTAATTCTTTCTTAATTATAAATTTATAAATATATTAAATTTAAAAATAAAATGGCATTTTTAGTTAATTATTTTTATTTATAATTTACATAATGAAAGGAAAAAAATAATTATTTTAATTAAAAATAATAATATTTTAAATAATTATATAAAAAATTTCAATACATATTTGCTTCTGAATTAAGTAGGAAGATGTACATAAATACCACCCAATATATATATTTTAATTAAATTAAAAGTATTTATATAAAATATGAAAACCCATAATCAGTCATAAATCTGATTAAATATTTTGAAATTATTTATTAATTTCATTTAATTTTTTTTAAATATATTAGAATATTTTCGAAATAATTTTTTTACTAATTAGTGATTAATCTCTTATGACATCTTAATTTTATTGTTAGTATAGGGCAATACACATATTAAATTATATTCATATAATTTAGGTTAGAATATAAAAATAAATATCAAAATTTTAAAATAATATTTAAAATTGAAAATTAATTAGGAAAAAAATAAAAAATTAGCAAATAATAAAATAAAATAAAATAATCAATTAGCATTAATTTCTTAGTGGAAATTGTATGTTCTATGCATTTGGGTTGGTATGTAGTCAAATTTGAGTTGAATTCTATTACACTTTAAAAAATGGGTCATTTACATAAATACCCAACAATCCTTACATATTTACATTTCTAATACCAAAACATTCATTTTTACATAAATAGCACTAAAACCTTTGATATTATATCAAAAAGTTCACTATTGTTGACATTTCAAAAGTGAAGACATCTTATTTATGTAAAGATTTATTACACTAAAATGGCATTAATGTAAATATCAAAATTTGGGTGTTGGGTATAAAAATGCATAAGAATTGTTATCTATGTAAATTTCCCTAGAAAATTTTAATAGTGACTAGAATGAAATTTGTGTTAAGAGTAAAAAATAATTTATTTTTGAGTTAATTTTCGTGTTTGTACAAGTCATCTCGCTTTAAATTTTTGGAAAGATTTACATAAATACCGCTCTTGCTTGCTATGTATTTACATATCTAATGCCTAAACGTCAGTTTTTGCGTACATGCCGCCTCAATTATGCATGAAAAGATTGTATTTCACTTTTTTTAAAAGTTAAAATAGTGATATTTTTATGTGATACAAATGATTCAGATGGTGTAAACATAAAAAGTAATATTTAACTCGTAACATGTGTGTGGTATAACAGCCTATTTGAAGGTTCAGGTCCAGGGTTTGAATCCTCTGGTGGCGCAATGTCGCCTTAAGTCACGTGATACTCGAATTATTTGTACATCGGGTCGCCCCCAAACCTAGCGATGGTTGAGACCATACCCCAGCCCATTCCTTAAAAATATATAGTTATTTATATATAAGACTCCTCAGATCGGTGGTTTGAATCCCCACAGACACAATTGATCTCAAGGAAGTGGTACTTTAATTGTTAGACACATTAGAAGTGGCTAGAGGCTCGTATAATAGTCTCTAACTATTCCTTTTTACACACACATATATATATATATATATGGACATAACTATTTATAAGGAAGGCATAAAGAGGAACTCTTTCTTAGAAAAGATATTGGGTGCTGACTCCTGCTTTGACATGCCATTTGATTAAAATAACCAATCCATTAAAAGAAAGGTGCATTATCAGGAACTCAGATAAAAACAGCCATTATTATTATAGAGAACTTTGATATGATGTGATTTCATAAACATATAACAAATGACATTATTAAAAATCCTTATTCCAATATATATTATATGATTGTAATGGTGAGCATCATGCAAAAATGCCTATAGAAAGAGATGAAGTGAATGGTTCAATGCATTATATTGAACATATTCTATTATTGTTTGGTTCGTCGTAAAATAAAGACAGGATTTTACTATTATTATTATTATTTGTTTGAAGAAAAGTTAATTCAATGTAAAATACACGAGTAAGTAATGGCGGGGCAATGACGATGGCGGGTGGTGGGAACAGGAAAAGGCAGTGACAGTGAAAGGTGGTAGCAGCAGGCGACAGTGAGGACAAACAATGGCGTGGGCGTCGACGCTGTTAGAACTATAAAACTAAATTGGCAAATACTATTTATGAATTATAACGGTCAATGGAAGTTATTTTAAGTTATAGATTTAACATTTTATTTATAATTAATTTAATTTAAAATGCTAATTCTAATGCTATTTAGTAATAATGTTATAATGTTATCATGTTATAACATTGTTCTCTTTATTTTGTTTTATTTATATTAGTTGTAATAATTTCCTCCCCAATTAAAATAATAAAATAATTGGAGATGAAAAAGCTCAAAAATCAAATCTCTTATAATTTTTCGTAAGAGCTATAACTTAACCTTCTTTTTATCGGAAAAAATATCACGTGAGGCCAACAACTGTACGTCCGAACGGCAGTCACGTCCGTGCAATAGTACGAATGCGGCCACACCCCCTTGAATCATACACCGGCCCATCTTGAGCAGTCGGAACGTGTGGTCGCGTCGCGTCACGTAAACTTACTCATTATTCTTCAATATAAAGGTTTCATCACATTACTTCAGACAGAAAATCTCAAAGTTTCGTAATCATGTGTGTTAATTTAACTAATCCTGATATATACATCAACATCATCTTTAAAAAAAAGCATCTGTCAAGCTTTCCATTTACATTTCGTGATGCTCAATATCTTGTTTATTATATTTGCTTCTTTGCATGAGGATGAAGATGATGATATGTTAGCTTTCTAATCATGTCGATTAAGTGCATTATTATAGTCTCTTATGGAGAGATTAAGTTTATTAATTGCGTTAGGTTGACGTATTAGATGCACCACCTTGTGCTTTTATAAATAAAAGTGTGCATTCTTTTGAACAAGATAATATAAAAATTCTTCAAAAAATGACATTTAGTGGGTTCATGGGGGCCCTTCTGAATTATTTGCAAATAGCACATTTTGTGGATACCATGCAACCATTTGTAGTGCTCCCTCTCCTCTCTCTCTCTCTCTCTCTCTCTCTCTCTCTCTCTCTCTCTCTCTCTCTCTCTATCTCCCTCTCTCTCTTTCTATCTCTAACAATATATCTATATATCTATCACGCGCACATAAATCATTGTTGTTTTTTCAAGTGTGCAATACTCGTATTTCATGGACTCTTGACAGGTAACTGATATTCTCATCATTATACACGAGAAATCCTTAAAAGAAATAGAAGTGATATGATAATTTTATGTGGTTTTAAGATATCAACCTAATGTGCAATTGTGTAGATTACGAGGTAGTGATATGTGATTTTTGTATGAACAAGATGATGGCATGGAGAGAAAAGAAGTTGATATTTGCCCATAAAGATTTTCAACAAAATATTATGATGGGAAAATATATTTAAGATAATAATGAGTCTTAAATAGTGATGATTATTGTGTGCTAAACTATTCATTACAATGGAGGAAGACTTTGATATTGATATCTTATTTTGCATGAAAATTTTGTGCACAAATATTGATTGGTTGAAAAGGACACATGAAATGATTTCCTTAATGTGGATTAAATATTATAAATGACACTCTTTTCCATAGTTATATATATAAAGCATTAATAATATGTAATTTATATGAATATTGGAAGAAATCTAACTGTGGTAGTAAACATTTGAGATTTCAGAACTATCATCAAGCTATGATGATGGGCAGTTAACTCAGTTAGAGACCGTCACCCAAAAGATGGGCATAAGATGTTGATAACTATTGGTCATTAGACATCAATCATCTATAAATTTTGAGTAATAGATGATAAGAAATATTGAAAATCATATTATAAACAGCAATCAACTTCTTTGTCTCCCAATAAGATGGCTTAAACTTGAATAAATTGATGGTGCGGCGACGTTTTGAAAACCCACCTGACATGTTTGGGTAAACTGCGTTTTGACAACTTATGTGTTTTCAAAACGCTGAAAAAAGCGTTTTCACACCGCATCTATCTAGGTGTGGTGGCAGCTTTCTGGCTGCGATCTGACTTTTCCAAAAAAAAAAAAAAAATTGTAATAGCCACCGAACCCAGCTTATCAGTAAATTATTTTTAATCAGTTTATAAGCAGATTATTCAATAAGATGCAGCTGTCCCAAATAGACCTTTAATATGTGGAAAAATTCATCTTGTTTTTTTTTTAGACTATTGTAAAATGCAGTGGAGTTGCCTTGATATATTGGTAGATGGCATGGTAGAGTTGTCTAATTATATTCATGCCATGTTGTAAATATGAACATTTTTAGAGACTGCATGCAACATTAAATTTTCTCTTATAGGGCACCAAACTGTTGCCTACTATAATATTTATAATAATGGAAGGAAAATCTTATTGACATAGCATTTCATGAAAATATGAGAAATACACAAGTAAGTTTAATGCAGTTATACAATATAGTGATTGGTTGGATATAAGGTGGAAAATCATAGACCCAAATCCAATTAAAATGATTATTTTAATTTGAATTAAATGTCTTAAAAAACATAATTTCTTGTGATTGGGAAATATATTTAAACACTAGAATAAAAATTAAATCATGACACAATATCTCTTGTGATAATAATATGATGATTCTTTAGGCAGAGTTATCATCTAGTAATGATGAGTTATAGATTTTAAGAGTTGTATGCCACCGTTAAATTTTCATCATTCATCACGAATCTCTAGGCATGACATGAATCTCGAGGCAACATTTTAAGCAAAAAATATTTAAACTTCAATTAAAAGTCATCGAGAGCTCCAATTTCAGTAAAATTAAACTAAAATTGACCGGCTTGATGAGACAGACTCAATGGTATTAAAACTAGTACAATCTGAGTCAGATTAAACTCTGATCAAATCATTAAACCACTTTTGGAGGGTTTGCAGACACATTTGGAAGGTCAAACGGATATTGAATCTTGCAATTTTATAGTCAAATTGAGTGTTTCGACAAGACGAATCCAACGAGACTAATATTGCTCAATTCTGACATCGTTAAGACACTCAAATGTCTATCAAATGTCATCTGATCTAGGAAAGTTCTTTTGGATCGTCAGATAAAATGGTTCATATTCCCGCATTAATTGCACCTAAAACATTATAAATAGAAACTCTTCCCTCTCATGAGTGAGGGTGAAAGGCTGAAGAGAGAATTTGAAGCTTTGAAAAGGAGCTTAAGTCTCACATTATCATTGTCATCGTCGATCGTCGTCGGCAGTCGTCGACCACCACCGACCTCCGTCGATCACCGCCACCCTCCGTCAATCACCGCCGACCGTCGTCGAACACCGCCAACCGTCGTCGAACACCGCCAACCGTCGTCGAACACCGCCAACCGTCGTCAATCACCACCAAACAGACGCTGACAGTCAACGCCGTAATCTGAAAAATATAGTTATCATTTCTCGTCTGTGGGACAGAGGATTTTGTAATCATCAAACAATAGTGGATCTTCACAACTGGGTCAATCCCTATGATCTTTCTCTTCCCGGGTTTTTCACGTAAAAATTTCTGGAGTTGTCTGCTTCTTTCTATTTCATTTGTGTATGCGTTGAATTCTCATACAATGCTAAGATGATAATTTGTTACTCTACCGCCGCAGATTTTCTAGCACGCATCAAAGAGAACAAGCAATAAATAAGTTTTTTTTTCTTTTTTAAACATCAATCATTGGTAGGCAACAAAAAAAATATTAATGAAAATTCAAAATTTTGGCGGTAGCGAGTGCTTGGCTAGGTCATTATCATGATAATAAAAATGATTAGGCAACTTGTAATGATAAGCATTAATCATTAAATGTTAATGATGTCATTAATTATTAGTAGGCTTTAACTAACAATTAATGAGGATAATTAAAAATTAAATGGATGATTATCTTGATAATAAGGAAGATCAAAGATTATAAAAGCTTGCATAGGATATTGGTGGCTGACTCTAAATTGACTGTCGAGAAGATCATTGGGCAGTTACATACATAGCGCCCAAAACATTGTAATTTACAAATCTAGCACCCTCTTTCATCCAATTTTCAAATTATTACTCAAATATCAAAAGTCATGACAAATTCCCAACCCATGTTTCCATTTTTATCAAATTCTCGATGGCTTGATTGTGGCACGCATAAACACTACAGGAAAAATCCCCGATTAGCGTCAGACATTTCTTACGCTAATTACAATTAGCGTCTGATTACCGTAAAAAAATATATATTGATGTTGAAATGGGCATCGTTAATTGCATTTTGGTTGAAAAATTCCGTCACTATACATTTCAGCTGAAATTATGATCAATGTTGACGGGGGAACAACATCAAACACAAAGTAAAAATCCTAATCCTCCCCGCCATCATCGTCCTGGTTGTCTTCCTCCCAATCTTCCTTGACAACACTCAAATGTGGCTTGCCTCGACGATCACGACTCTCCGTCAGACATGCTAGACTATTTACAACTATATGTTGGCTTTCACACACTTGTCCAAGCTCTTCATTCATCATCATGATCTGTCTAACAAATTCTTAATGTTGAGCCTGTAATGAGCTACTAGGGCGACCCACAAATGCATGGGAGCGCCCTGCCTCAAATGTCATCTTCTTTGCTCCTATACCATACACTCTCTCCTTCTCTTTTGTTATTGTCTGTGTCCACAACTCAAAAACGGACCGAGCAGTAGTAGACTGACTACCACTATTGCCGACAGACAACGATTTCTAGCTAGTCATCTCTCTGTCTCACTCGAAACTTCTCGCACTCTTCCTGCACAACAAAATTCATTAGGTGTATTAAGTTCAAGCCAACACGGGCATCCATGTCGTGATCCACTTGGTTTCGAAATGTGAATCGAATCAATGATGTACAATGCATTAATAATCAAGCCTTTTCTTACTAATTTGTTTATCATAACAACAAGAAAATATCAAATATGTGGCTCGAACTAACAACTTTCTTTTTTTTTCTCTCTGAATTCAAATCACTTCATAACTCGAATCGATGACTTTAGACGAACCAAGTTCTTTAATTAAGGCATCATGGACCCTTTTGCTTCTATTGCTCTTCAAAGTGCTTCATTGTAGGGTCTACATTAAGTAGAGAATTTGATCTATGGCCAATCATTGAATATGTTAATGAGAGTGATGATGCCACAACTATCCCAAAGGGGAATAGTACAAAGCATTTCCTATGGACTCAATCATGCCAACCTTGCTCTTTTAAAGACCAATTACCACTTACATATAATAATATATTTTATTGTGGGATCCAATGGGCTGAGGTTCACTTTGGTTCTATTTGTTGTCTCTTAAGATCAAAGTAGGAGTCTTTATTTGGACTTTTTGGCTTAATTTGAGTCCTAGTTATAAATCGTAGGACACAAATATAAATATTTTGAATTTAACTTGTCAAGAATTATAGGGATAATTACATGCAAAGCGCCCAAAACATTGATATTTATAAATAAAGCATCGATGTGTTTTTTTTTTGAACCACGAACCGATGAGTTTACGCATGCCACCATCAAACTGTTGAGAATTTGATAAAAATTACGTGTCTGTTTGAGGCGGCTGTGCGGCGCAACACTGTTGTTTTGTCTGTTTCAGTAAATTGCGTTTTGACAGCTTTTTCAAAAAATTTCCGCTGAAATCTGCATTTTCTCACCGGTCCTAACAGGCGGCGTGGTAGCTTTCTAGTTGTAGTCAGACTTTTTCAAAAAAAAAAAAATGGTAATAGACACAACAGTTTTTTATAAATTGGACTATTCTTCAGCAGTTTCACAGTTGTTTTTTAATAAAGTTAGAGCCGCCCCAAATAGACCCTAAATCTAACTTGATAAATTCTAAACCTGAAATATCACGATTTATTATTGATTGAACTAAAAATAAATATGATTACCTAAATATATATTCAGATTTACAAACATATCACTTAATTCATATGTATCTATACATTTAGCATTTCAACTTCAGTTTATATATATATATGTCATCTTATTTATGTATAAACATGTACATTTCACCTTTTAAAAGTTAAAATAGGGGTATTTTTTATGTGGGTGGTATGAATGTAAAAATAAGATTTTGGTGTTAGATATGTAAATACATAAGAATTGGAGGATAAGTTAGTAAATGTCCTTATGGTATACATATAACTTCTAAAATGATTCTATGCTCCAAAATTTTCTCACATCTCTCTCTCGCTCACACGCGTGTGCGCATGAGAAATTATTGCGTACGGACACCGCATGCATGCGGTGTCCGATCCTGACCGTCAGGATATATTTCAGTTTTTTTTTAAAAAAAAAATTAGGTGGGGCACACCAAAATACATCCTGACCTACGGTCAAGATCAGACACCACATACAATATGCATGCGGTGCCCGTCCGCATGAAATAATTTTTTTGTGCGCACAGACACAGTTCGTCAACGCTAATATTTATTTACAGAGATTCTCCACGCAACTCCAAACCACCCTTATTTCAAAAAGCGGAAGGGAGTTGGGTGATTCCCATACTTGCCTACCGCTCAACTCTCAAGTATTTACATATCTAACCCTTACTTTTTATTTTTTACAGCCCAAACTTTTCATATCATTTAAGAAATATCATCATTTTCACTCATTTTCATGCATGGGTATATAAACATTGAAATATAGGTGTTAGATATATAAGTACGTAGAGATTGAGTGGTATAAAATCTTCATAGTCACATATATTTTTTAAAAAAATGACAGGAGGCTATTATACGGTACCAAGCTACCCTCACGTGTCTAATTCTTCGAGGACCACCCCTACTACTAGCGAACAAGCTAGAGGGAGATTTGAACCCGTGACCTTAGAGGACTTATGAACTGCAAAAAAATTGTTCTACCAATAAGTCACAGTTGGTGGCATATATATATATATATATATGCATTTTTTTTAGTATATGTGTGTGTGTGTTTGTGTGTGTGTGTGTATATATATATTCATAGGAATGGTTGGAGGCTATTATATGAGCCCCGATTATTCCTCATGTGCAAGTACCACACCTTACATTGGGGGGGAATCGAACCATAAACCAGAGAGGACTTACAACCGACATACAGATGCCCGACCAACTTATCTGAGTACGTGACGCATGCACACACACAAACACACACACAAACACACACACACAGAGACAGAGAGAAGTTTTTTTAATTTTGTATAGAAAAAAAAAATAAATAAATACACGTTAGTTAAATTCTTCATCATATTATCAAAATAGATGAGTATCTTTTAAATTTAACTTTATTTTGAATAAAAAATATGTTTTCAGAATAAAAAATCATCCAAAAAGGGTTATTTGTATGTTGGAATGTACACTGAAGCTACCATGATGATCATGTCTCACCTCCGGTCAGAAAGGCATTACACACTAACTATGTGAGGCATGATGAATAGTTGTTAACATATTTTGTATTCTCAAAAGGAATACATTGTTTGCAATCATAAAGAAAAATAAGCAATAAAATACATATTTTATTTTATTCAACAATAAAATAATAAAAGAAAATAAAATAACGAAAGGGAACAACTACCCAGACCCATGACTGAAAATAAAAGAACCAACACGAAACAAAGAAAGACCAAAGGTAGTTTTAAAGCTGAAAGGTCTGCTTGATGGAGACCACATTTGAAGTGATTGGGCGAAACTTGCAATGCAAAAATAGTAACGTATAAGTTTGACAAGAAGAAACTCATAAATAACAACTATCTATTAAAGCATAAAAACAAGAAACTTGGCATGCAGTAAGATCTATAAAAAAAATATCAATTTATTTATATGCACAAACTTAGCAAAAAACTATCACATACATGTAGGTGATTTAAATCATGCACTTTTATGTAGATATTTATACTAAAAAAATATCAAGTGTTATACATATATAGGACATCAATATTTTAACACTACTTGATAATGTACAAGTCCATGTGTGTGTGTGTGTGTGTGTGTATAAATACCGATTTACTAATATTATAATATCATATATATTATCATGCACTTATTGAGTAAGATCTATAATATTACTGCAATTATACCAACATAATTTAAAGAATATCATTGATAAACCTGCAATTAGCTAAGAATCTAATATAGGTAGCAATAGCATGGCCCGGGGCTATGTGTGTGTGTGTGTGTGTATAAATACCGATTTACTAATATTATAATATCATATATATTATCATGCACTTATTGAGTAAGATCTATAATATTACTGCAATTATACCAACATAATTTAAAGAATATCATTGATAAACCTGCAATTAGCTAAGAATCTAATATAGGTAGCAATAGCATGGCCCGGGGCTAAGGTCACTCCAATGGGAGAGACATGTGATGGGTAACCTTATTACATGGTTTTAGAGAGCATTTTGTGTATGTTATGCAAGTAATGAGTACGAAAAGTTGTCATCAAGTTTGTTTTTTATTCCAAGGATAACACTATAATTTGGTAATGTATGTTTATCCCTTGAGAAAGAGTAATTACTTACCTTACATCAAGGCGGGGAATATAACTCTATATTTTAATAGTAATTCAACCAATATCGAATAGTAGGTCCAACACATGTAGGACTCACAAAGGTTGATTATGCACATAAATATAT
>NEWO01000067.1:1598325-1614673 GCA_003013225.1 Phalaenopsis aphrodite
TCTTTTTTTAGGAGAGGCAAACTATCCTCCTAGACCCAACGTGGGAGGGGCTAAGGCAAAAAATGACCAAATAATATTTCAGGAGGGGCAAAATTGATATTTTAGGAGGGCTAAAAGGCTAAACTGCCCTCTTATATAAGTAAAAAATTGAATTTGAGAGGGGTCATTTGCCTCCTGGACCTTACCTAGGTTAACCCTTGCACACAGAGATGTGGCCCCAAGTCAAATAACAAAATTTCATCAACTAGAGAAAGGGAGGTGAGGGGCTTACAATCCGCCTGTTTGATTAAAAGCGGGAGCTCAAAAGCTGTTATTTAGAGAAGGAGGCGAGGAAGACATTTGGAGGAAGATGCTCGATTCTCTGCCTTTAGCTAGGTCAAAAGGGTGGTTGCAGAGATTAAGAGATTTACAAGCCGTCTGATGCCCTAGCCCACAATACACTCAAATAGAGAAAGAGAGCAGCACAATTAAGCAACTTAGGAAGGCGGCAACCACCCAAATACCCAAATACTACATGAAAAGAAGAAAATGAATGAAAAATTGGAAAGAAGGTTTGCACATCTTGTTGGTGGGAGAAAGAAAAGGAAATGAATCACAAATATCATGTGATTTAGGAAGGCAACATTAAAAATTATAAAAATAAGGAAAAAAGATTAAATTTGATAATTTACGTGATCTGGAGGCTATGCGTGTGAACAGAAGGAAGAAAATTTTAGTTCTTATATACTACCATTATTAAGAGAATTGAGTCACCAAATTAATACCCATTATTATATCAAACTCAATTAGTGTAAATGCTATAAGAAGATATATATCATTAATAACAATGATAATCTAAGATGAGTCAGATGACATAATGATTGATTGATGTAAATTTATACATAATTTCATATACTAGATGCAAAAGTGTACACTATGAATGAATGTGATGCCACAAAGTTAAACAATGACATTCTCAGTTGCTTTAAGAAAATAGAGATGATACCTATAGCATTGTCATGAGCTTCATGGGATTTTTGCTGAGTCATAATAAATGCTCGAGGTGGAATCACCCGCCTGGCTACTCCGACGTATGAGATCATTGGGACTAGTACTGCATCGTTGATTGGTGTTGATATGTTGGTGGTGACTGGTGGTGTTGGTAGTATTATAATCCATGAGGTCATTGTAGATATGGTTGAGGCACCATAACTTATTGCGCTGTTATTGGGGCTAAAAGTAATATAGATCTATCTGTCTTTTGCCATTTGTTTTTGGTGTTGATTGTTTTTAAATTTATGCCACCCATACTTATGCTGCTTGAAGTTGTTTTTAAGATGTAATGTGGGCTGAGCATGGGTCTGGAAAGGACAATCCTTGATCTTATGATTGATGTTGTAGTAATTGAAAGACTTATCAATGATTTTATTGCAAGGTTCTCGGTGCCTCTTTTCACGGTGGGGATAATTAGAATAATTCTTCAGTTTTTCACATGGTGCTTCTTTTGTTATCTTTCATGCACCCGAGCATTAGTTTCCTTTTGTTTTGCAGCAATCGTTTCTTTACAAGCATTCAACTCTAACTTTGCATGTATAGCTTGATCCACCAACCCTATATGGATAGTATACTTGACAACTAAGAAGCTCCCTCAAATATCTTCATGAATGCCAAAAAGAAAACGATAAATCTATTGAACTTCATGCTGGCCAATCGAAAGGAACAAATCTGACAATCGTCGCAAATCGAGTCTCGTAGTCATGAACAATTTTGATCCTTTCTTCAGTTTTCTCAAGACGTTTATCATTTTGGCATGATACATGAAAGGAAAGTATTGTTTTAGGAATAGCCTCTTAAAATTCTCCCAAAAGATTACCAAATTAGGTCCAAATGTATTGTGGAGACGACTCTCCCATCAATCATCAGACAGTTGAAATGTCGAAATCTCTACCATACAATCTTCAAGACACTTTATATGTCAGATTCTCTTCTTGATTTCATTAAGCCATGCATTCAACTAGATCAAGTCTGTTTTGCTGTTGAATGCAGAAGGGCGTGTCTTCAGAAATTGTTTCATTACTTGATTCATCATACTCCCATTGACCATCACTGCTATTTGATTCGGTTGAGCATTCATAATGGCTACTAGTGGTACAAGTTGAGTTATGAGTGGTGTTGGTTGCACCACTTGTCAAATAGCCTGAACTACTTCTGGAATTTGCACAACAAAATTGGCTATTAATGCCCGCGTAACAATCGACATCACAACCTCCATGAGAATCATCATGTTAATTTTTGATGCTCCGATAGTCTTGGTGGGTTGAAAAGGATTGACACAAATAGTGGTTAAAGGAGCAAAGAGCCCAAGGGATACCTATTGCTTCTATAATAGGCATCAGGACTCTTGTTGCATGAGTGACTACACACACCTCTTTTCTTTGGAGCTATTCTAAGAAGTTAAAATATATGTGAAATCAAATACGACTAAATAACTAATTAGTATCAAGATAATCGATCACATACTCAATTCTAATAAGACGACAAAGGCATATAAATACAAAGGAAAGGAATAGTGAATACAAATCATAAGAGATATTGAATACAAAATATATTGCTCTGATGCCACTTCGCCACACCCCAAGTCCGAAAAATTGTACGCCCTCACAATGTAAGACGTGATAAAAGGTTTTAACTTATTTTGTATTCTTGCAAGAAGACATTGTATGTGAGCATACATTAAATAAATAATAAAATATGATTTTTTTTTTAGTTCCATAAATAAGAGTCATACAACTCACGAAAATAAGGAAATAACTAAAAAATTGAAATAACGACAGGGAAAGAACTGCCTAGACCGAAAAAGAAAAATGTAATAATTAACACGAACTAAAAATTAAAAAAAAAACTCTAAAACTGAAAATTCTACGTCAGCGGAGATGACCCTCTGAGTGATTGAGCAAAACCTGTTCTACAAAAATATCAAAATATGAGTTTCATAAATCAAAGTCATTAAATAACAACTATTTATTAAATCATGACTGACAAAGAACTAGGCATACAACATTAATAAATAAAAAAAGGATAATTTATTTAAAAAAACATAACAACTCTCACCACTTTTATGCAGATATTTATATTCAACAATATCACGTGTGTTTGCACACATAAAACACAACAATTCTCACCAAAAAGTAAATGTCTGGTATATAATATTATGAAATGGTCCTTATGATTCTTCCTTTACACTCCATAAAATCTTTCCACAAATTGAGTCAATCTTTTTTTGGAAATCATAAATATAAATCCATTGAAACTAAACATTAAATTATAATATTAACGATGAATTCAACCAGCGTTAGTCCATAAAATATAATTAACTATCAAAGATTACTCCTATGGAGAACATGTGCTCCAAAATCAAATAAGCCCTCTCTACTTTCTTGAATTAGTAGAGAAAATATATGGGAAACACTTTAAAAGCATTACCTCCCATTAGACCCATAATAAACATGTTTTTATATTTTTAAGTAGTGCAATAATCCTCTATGTAGACTGGTGTTAAAGCCTATAACATTTATAAGAGTTTGTGAGCTGTATTTTGCCACTTTATCATGACACACTAATTTGTTATGACAAATTGTTAAGTTAAGAAATTTTTCTTCATAATGTTATATCCCTTTTGGAATCAAACTAATTTTTGTATAGTTTTTTAGTTAGTTGTATCTTGTTAATGCTTTATAAAAGTTTGCTAACATGGTGGATTTGATTTATGAATCTCTATTATTTTGTGATGGGCAGCAAAGCATAGTGATAAGATGGTGAAATTTAGTGAAAGCTAACTAAATCATTAACTTGTCATTTAAGCAAACTATTATATGTATAAGAGAGTCCCTGAAGCACCCTTTTAGTGGGTACCACTTTGTCAAACTAAACTTCATAATATATATATATATATATATAATTTTCTTATCTTCATCCTGATAGTAAATGATGTTTTTAAGTCTGTTTATTTCATTTTAGGTATTTATGTTTAAGGCTTCAAAAGTTCATGTCACCTAATCATATTTTTAAATAAATGTATAAATGCACTTTATTATTAACAATAATATAGGTTGTGAGTAATAAGATTTATTTAATCAAACTTTTAGTATTTAATTCATAAAATAATAAGTCATGGTTGTAATTGAAAACTTGTTGATTTTGTGATAGATATAATATTATAGTCAATGCTTTTATATTTTTTTCATAGGTATATCATGAAGGTTATATTCATCATAAAACAATTAAAATCACAATGAACTTTAAAATTTATAAGTAACATAAGAAATATCATTTTTTTTATAAGGATTATAGAAGAGGCAAATTCTATAAGTGTTTCAACAAAAACATGTTACATAGCTATGCCTTTCTTTATCTCAAGTAAGAAGTTTACTCTGAGAGTTGTCTGTATTTTTTCACTTAGTGATGATCAATAATTTAAAAGGCTTCAATAATATTATTAAATATGCATGCTACTAACTACTGATTATTTTATTGGAGTTTTTGAAGCATATAACTTAGAAATTGTTCTTTGAAAGATTTATAATTGTATTTAATATCAAAATGCTATGATAAAAAATCAAAATTTTTCGGGGATGCTCCTCAATAGGACTCAAAGCTTGATTATCTCATTTGTCAATTTGAACTATGTTTTCATAGTAGTGACTTTAATAAAGCTATATATTTGTAGGGAATGACATGCATTTATATAAAGTTTCATATTATGAGTCTCTTTATGCATATGCATTAGATGTAGCTTTATATTGAGGTATCAATTATCATAGCTTATTTCAAAATTGTATGCATTAGAAATATAATTAGCTATGTCTACTGAAAATAATTATTCAATAAAAAGTGAGAATATTTTGGAGGTTTCAAACGAAATAAATGATAAATGAAACTTGTATTGATGATGCTAAAAAGTGGCCTTCCAAAGAAAAGCAAGTCTTTAAATGGGGAATGATGTCTTATGATATGGATGTAAACAATGTTAAGTGAAAAGCTATAATCAAATAACTCATTTGGCCAAGTGGCTTATCGCTTTGGGGTCTGTTTGGGGCAGCTGTAGTTGTTTGAAGATACAACTGTAAAATTGCTGAAGAAGAAACTGTTGTTCAAAAAACTATGGTGATTATTATAATTTTTTAAAGTCAGATCACAGCTTTCTAGCAGTCATTGCAGTTAGTCAGGTCTGCTGGGAAAACACATCTTTTAGCTGTAGCTTCTTGAGAAGGTAGACAAAACACAGCTTTGCCAAACATAACAAACTGCGATGCGACACCACTCCACAGCCCCAAACACATCCTTAGTTACATTTTGACACTCACTCTTCTTACAATATTAAAATAATATATTGTATTATTACATAAACTATTATTTTCTACCAACTGCACTGTACTATATTTAAAAAACCTTACTCAATTTTATCTATTTTATAATCCTTATATCGTATACAAATCATGGTGTGATATTCATTTGAGCAACATTGATCTACTTGAACATGATTTGAAAACCATTCAAAACTAATTCAAACCATATCTGAACTATGTTAGAATATGATTGTAACCTTGCTCGAAAGAAATTAACAAATACCATCCGATCGAATAAAATCCTAACATGTTTTGAATTTTTCTTCAATATATTTAGAACTTATTAGAACCGTAGGCTTCGCAGCAGCTTCGTCACTCAAGAGAGTTCTTTTGAAAGACACCTTAGTGGAACGAAGAAGGTCATCCCCCGACTTGGAGTTCAATATGAGTGTAACTTAGATTCAGTGTCTTCTCAAACGAAGTCTTATTCAAATGATTGTTGGTCTTAAATAAACACTTAAGAAAAGGAAAAGAGAGCACTTATACAATGGACAAGCTTTTAGATATATTTTTTGCAAAACAAATCAATCACATATCTCTCCATTTGCTCCCCAAGATTAAAATTAGAAAAGAAGGTGTGGGGCGTGACGACCCGGTGAAGTAGAGGAGGGAGGAGAACGATTCCATTGCCCCATGGTTTCCTTCTCCTTCCCTTTGCCTGCTTGACAGCTACCAGCACCGTTATCACAACGATTTTCTGATCATAGTTCTCCTGCTTGCTGATTTCCATGATGGATCCAGGCAGCTCCTCTCCCTTGGTGGCTCCATCCCCGATGCCGGAGCTCGGGGAGATTGACCTCGAGGCCGGTCCTGGGGAGCAGTTACAGTGTCGGATCTGCCTCGAGACCGACGGTGATTTCTTGCTCACCCTTATCCCGCACCCTTTCCATTTACTCCAGACACCGATTCTTGAAAATTTCGCTTTGTAGGGTTTTGCTACTTCATTACATTCTTTGGTAACAAAATTGAGAGCTTTTGATGATTTCTTAGTTGAGGCGGCGGTGATTGATGCTTTTATGATTCGGTTGGATTTTGGTTCCCTTGTTTGATTGTAATTGTTTTTGTTTCGCAGGAAGGGATTTCATTGCTCCTTGCAAATGTAAAGGGACTGCCAAGTATGTTCATCGTGAGTGCCTTGACCACTGGAGGTCTGTGAAGGTAAGCGATTCGGTTTTTTATTTTATTTTATAGTGTTGTAATTTCAATTTGTTTGCATTTCATGATTTTGGTTTAAACAAGCAGACAAAGGATTTATATGAATTTTACCTAAAGGATTGAATAATTTTTCTAATTTATGTTATTGCGAAAGATTGACTATTTTTAGTTTAAGAAAGTTTTTACATATAACTAGGCCATGATACTCTTGGAATGGGAGAACACAGGGCAAAGTTTGAACAATATCAAAATACAACATGGAATATATGGATTTAGTGTTTCTGTTTTGTGAATTATGTTTTCAGAGGAGGGGAGGGACTTCATTAAGCTTTGCTTAAATATTTACAAATGTTGGTAAAGAGAAGAGAGGTGAGAGAAATCCACAGAGAATACATCTGTGAAGAAAGTTGGTTTATCTCCTTTCACCCTCTCTCCACTTTATGTATATATTATTTGTGCAGATGTTATTGGCATTATGGAACAGTTGTGAGTTGATTCGTAATTATGAATGGATTTTTGTTTGAACACTTCCTGTGGTTGATATATTGGAAATTTTTGGTTGTTAGAGAAATGACAGAGTAAGATGAGTTTTATCAGATGAGCATGCTTTCCACTTATAATTTATGCCCATGATTTTAATTTGAGAAATTATTTATTGAGATGATTTCAATTGATTTTATTTTTCTATTTTGGATGAACAAAGATTAACTATTTCAATCTTTTGAAAAAAAATTATTAAAATGTCATAAATACACTGGCTATCATCACAAAGAGATATTTGTGATGAACATTCAATCTCAGAAGCATTGTCACAAAAACCAATGTTGTCAAATATATTTGAAATTAATGAAGTTGTTCATTTCAAGTTCCGAGAATACATTTTTTGTAAATCCATTAATCTAGAGTTTGCTTTTTAAAATATTCAAAGCAACTTCAACTTGCCATGAATTTTGATTGCGAAGTACTTTTTAACAACATTATTGTAACTGCTACTGATCTATCTTGTTTGTTAAATGAAATTTTATTTATGTGAAAATTGTGATTGGTTTTTTGATGGAAGTAGAGGGCATGGTAACGAGGCGGACAAATGGTGGTTGGTGCCTACCTTAGTGTTGACAGCCATTTGGAAGAAGTGCAATGGTGATGATTATTAGGTAGCTCAATGCTGAATATCTCAATCGGAGGGCTGGTTTGCTTGGAATGTGTTGGGAACATATTGTATCCTAATTTATAAAACTTTAAATGAATTTGTGACAAAAGAACTTCATTATAAATAATTCCACCATATATTCAGCTCCTTCCAAAAATTTGTGATGATATAGATTTTTTTCTAAAATTATTTTATGTATTGATTATTTGCAAGAACAAAAGCAACAAACTTGTGACACCTGCCAAAAAATTGCAAAAGATTGAACATTCATCATAGAATTATTGATATTTATCAAATGTCCTTGTAAATAAAAACCATGTTTGTTTATGATCTATCTCAATGGTTGCAAATTTCGGTGGCAAGAGGTTCACAATATTGCAATGCTGCAGCGGGAACAACTATTAGCGATGTTGTTTTACAAAATAAAGTTAACATTTGCAAAATGATTGTTAAGTTTAAGAATAAATAAACAGTGTCATGGCCACAACATCCTTTTTTAAGGCATAATTGCATAGTTAGAGAAATAAGAAAAAAACTATTTTCTATGTAAGTCAAGTTTTAAAATTTAAGTAGCAAACATGCCGACTTTTATGAATTATACACCACATTTTACTGAGCAAGGCTCATAGAACTGAACCAAACGTGATGCCTCTTTTGTTAATAACTGATGACTATATGGTGAACCTAAATTGGTTGATTTAGAGAACTCGAACTTTGCTTTAGCCAGTAGGTTAAAAAGTGAACAGTATATTATTGATATATTGCCCAAGTTGATGTTTAATCATTTATTTTGCTGATGTTTGACGTTGACAAATGAGTTAAACAACTAAATACATTACTTTTAGATCAGTTCATAAATAAGGAAAGTAAACTAACATATATTCAGAATAGCACTAATTATACATCACTGTGTAGCTTTTAAATAATGTGTAGATTATTAAAATTAAAATAAGAAACATGGGATACGAAAGAAGACCAAGAAATAAAAATTAGTTAATGGATTCCATGAAGAAGTTTTACAGAATCATCTAGGAAATGTTTTTGACGGCAAATAACAATCTGTTCCCTTCAAAAGACATTACAAGAGGCCTTATTTACTTTAATGTGAAAAAAAATTGATACATAAGAATACTTGATAATTGCATTTGTCTTCTACAATGGTCAAGGAAATAGGAAAGAAAGATCTCCCAACATTGATGGAATGATTACTTCTTATAATGGTTCTATTCGTTATAATAAAGAATTCTAGAAATTATCCCCGCCAAACAGAAAACAACTAAAGGTGGTCCCTAAATAAATTTGTTCCACTAAACAAATTCAATAACTCAGTTCCACTAAAAGAACATAGATCTGAAGTGATGGGAGTAAGCATCCATATCACTAAAGTGGTTGTTTGATGATCATTCATTCATCAATGATAAGGAAATTATTTTGAAATTTGCCTTTAGTATTTTATAGGTGAGTCGATCATAGAGGATTCACTGAGAAAATGTGCAAAAAAGGGTCTGTAGATATAAAGGAGGTTGGTAAGGGGGCCTTCTCAAATGGCCTTTTGTACGATTGAAAAAATCAATTAATGTTCATGAGGTCAAATGAATCGTAGTAAAACTTAGGAAAACATGCGTTTGGAGAACAAGAATATTTGTATATATGTTCTAATTTTGATATTGGAGATTTATTAAGTATGCACAGTTGAACTTTCTTGAAGAAATAAGTCTTTATCCTTTTTTTAATTATAGTTTTGATAAATTTGGTCAGTATAACTTTTTATATTTTGTTAGTTTTGTGTGTCAAATCAAATGCATGTGTCACATTCTTATTTTATAAATGAATTCTAAAATAAACTATATATAGTAGTAAAATTAGTATATGAATTATGTTTCTAACTTGTTGAATAACATAAAAATATTTGCAACTTAAGATGGTCACATAAATGTTCTATTCATTATCTCAATTTTTTATTGAAAAGTAACCAACAAAGAATCTCATTAATGTATAGTTGCTATTTCTTCCCAAATATGTGATTCTTTGAAATAAAAGATGTTGAAAAATAGATAATACCATGAGGATTTTCATTTCATATAAAACATCCTTATTTAATTCTTTGTTGAAGCTAATATTCTAATATCAAAATACATAACACCATTGAACGATTGGCCTTGATTTCCCATGAATTGGTTAAGTAGAAGAGATGTTAGAATCTTTTCCTCTCACTTTTTGAGTCAAAAGAAAGTTAATTTCTCTTTAGTAAGCACAATAGAGGCAAAATATTTAAGTACATAATTGCGATTTAAGTGTATTCTTTATAGTAAGGGGGCTTCTTTTCTCCTTTTAAGCAATTAGTATATTTAATCTTTATTATCATTGTTAGTTTGATTCTTAATATTTCAGGATAGTTTATGAATCCTCTTTTTCTAGCTATTCTTGTTAAGCATTGCTTGATGTGTTAAATCTATTCTTTAAGTCATTATACACAACATCTATTCATGTTACCTTAATCTACCCTTTCTCCTCTCTAGTCCTCTAATAGTAAATTTATCAACTATTCAAAAATGTGTATTTTCCACCCTTTGAATACATGTCTAGGTCACGAAAGTCTTTTTAACCACCATATCTTTAATAGATATTGTTGCGTGCCAGACAATTCGTGGCGATAGAATAGTGATTTATCATTTGAGCGTTGTATGAAAATTCAACACACACACACATAAGAAAATATAGTGAAGGGAGACATAAAAAATTTTATTTGGAAAAAATTCTGAAAGAAAAAAAACTACTGGACCTAGCCCAGTCAGAGTAATCCATCATATGTTTATGAGTATAAGGGTATGCTTTTTTTCACGATAGAGAGAATGTGGTTACAATCTTACACTGAAGATTATACTTATTTTTATATAGCTAAAAAAATATAATTGTTAGGAAATTCAAAAATAATCATATTCTAATTATGACCGTCGATAGTTTGCGGTCACCGTGGCAAGTGGTGATGGTGGGCGATGGGCTAATGGTCGATGGTGACTGGCGGCTACGAAGGCTAATGGTCAATGGTGACTGGTGGCTACGGAGGTCAATGGTCGATGATGGTTGGCGTCTATGGAGACTAATGGTTACCTGCCGTGTATTCTAGAGCAGACTCTTGAATTTTACTTCTTCCTCTCCTCTACTCCCCTCTTGCAATTGAAAAGATGAGTCGAATTTATAGCTTTTTTTAGAGGGGTATTTTAATCTTTTAGGTCATAACTTTCCTAACATCTGATCGGACGATTCACGTTGTTTCCCTTAATTATAGGTTTTTTTAAAGGATTTGAGTGTCTTAGTACTCTCGAAATTGATTGATCTTTGTTTTGTTGAATCCTCTCGTCGAGACATTCGATTCAATTATAAATATGTAAAATTTGGAGTTCATTTGACGATTCAATTGACAATTTCAACAACTTAGTCTGGACTTGATTGGACCTAGATTAAACTAATTTTAGAGCCGTTGGGTTTGACATGTTGAGATGCTCAGTTTGATTATAAATTTTGTTGAAATTGAAGTTTGGATAATCATGAATTTATATTTGGAAGATTTTTTTTTAATAAAAAATGAATTAAGATTTGTGCTTGATCATAAAAATTTGTTGACGACAATCAATTGCCCCCTTCTTCTCGAACATTGATGCCTGCGTTGTTCAAAAATACAAGCCATTGGAAAAGTGTCTATCATCATTTTAGATATTCCAAAAATTTGCACATTGGAATGAGTATATTTGACATTTTAAATTATCCCAATATACCCTTGGATGTCATGGAATTTTGAAAATGCCAAAATTTAGTCTGAAATGTTGAAAATTAATGAAATATGCATTTCTAAAAAGGTAATTGGTCATGTGATTATTCTCACTATTGGTGGCACGACCTCAGTTGGACAATGGTGATCTGACAGCAATTGCAGCTTGCGACAGTGGTCATACATTCTTGGGTGTCATGTATATGCATGTGAGCAAATGAACATAATAATGTGCTCGAGAAAGTAGCAGGGGGTCTATTGGCAAAAACTAGTGTGAGTGGGGGCATAACAGCGTGACGGGGGCATACAAACACTGTGGCGGGCCTGCCCACTTGCCCTTATGCTCGCGCGTGTGCAAGTGCATGTTGGTGTGTATGTGTACGCGTGCACGGGTGTGTGCTTGCGTGCTGAAATGATTATGCAATCATTCACACACAATTATTTCGCATTGCACTTGCTTGCCGGCGCTCGTACTTGCGTGCGTGTGCGCATGGGCTTGCGCATGCGCTCATGCAAGTTATCTTCCCGAGCGAACCACAAAATTTTGAAATTTTCATCTTTTTTAATATTTTAATTATAAATGCCCTTTTTGAGGGAGAGAGAAGTAACACTTCTTTACAGACTGTAGTTGTTTGGTCTATAAACGGTGGTTGCCTAGTTTTTCAAGTTGATGTTGCTTATCCATATTGAGAATATTGTTGCCTTCAAGCTGCTATTGGCTACTCCTAGTGAGGTTTGTTGTTGTGTGCCCATATTAATGTTGTTGTTGTCTTCCCATATCGAAACTTTTGTTGTCTGCTTTTGTTGAGGATGTTGTTGCCTATTTATAACGAGATTGTTGTTGTCTACTTTATTGTTTATTGCTTCATGTTTATATATTGTTGCCTACTCAAATTCAGACAGTTATTGTCAACCATAAATTCAGGCCGTTCATGGCTACCTAAATTCAAATTATTATTGCTTATCAAAATTTAGGCTATTGTTGCCTATTCAAATTCAAGCGGTTGTTGTTTATCCAAATTTTGTCTGTTGTTTACCCAAATTTAGACAAATGTTGCCTACATAAATTCAATTAGTTGTTATATAATCAAATTCAACCAATCGTTGACTACCCAAATTCAGTTGTTGTTGACTATCCAATTTTAGAATTTTAGGAAGTTGTTTATCGAACTTAGGCAGTTGTTGCCTACTCAAGTTCAGACAGTTGCATACCCAAATTTAGGCAGTTCTCTATCCAAATTCAAGCAGTTGTTATCTACCCAAATTCAGGTAAATATTAAACCCACACCCAAATTCCCTCAATTTTTCTTCATAAAAGAGGTAATTAAGACCCAAAATGATAAAATGCCTGTCTTTTCTTAAAAGAGATGTTGATCATGCTGCCTTATTTATGCAAATTTTATCTTCAGTTTGATATTGTTGATATTAGTGATACCAGTCGCTTTGAGAAAATAAAACATTTTTAATGGAAGATATATATGTTAGTTTGATGGCATTAGTGAAGAGTAGTTTGGACATATATTTCGCTTTATTATAAATTTGATAGAGAAAAAGATAATCAGATGGAAGCCGAGGAGAACTTTAAGGACAATAGAAGATCTTAAAAATTATTTGATGATGCCGTTGTAGAACATGGTAATCTTATGTAGATCCAATAACTTTGTATATTACTTTAAGATGAGATTTCTTTTGAATGCATAAGCTTAACTAAAATTAATGATACTGATATTTAATGATTTATTTAACTTCATTTATAAATGTTGATTCTTTATAACTGTTCGCTTAGAGAAGACAAAACCACTATAAGTCTTCTTAAGAATCTAATAAATTCCAATTGTAATATCGTCCTCGATTAGGAGCATAATGACATCAAATTCTTCTGAGGTTTATTACTTCTGGGATTTTTAGATGAATACTTAGCTTCTTGAATAAGTAAAAATCAACAAACAAAGTTAACACATTTTTTATATAAAGAAAAATTATTCATCCTTTGAGGCAGGCGCCTTGTAAAAGTTTTGAAATACACTTGTATTTTTTTAGGCTTATAGCATTTAGGTTTTCTATATATACATATATCTTTTGAGGTTTATAATCTTTTAGGATTTTTGAGTGTGCCTATGTCTTTTGAGGATTATAGCTTTTCGAAATTTTTTTAAGTGGACATATACCTTCTGAGGCTTATAGCTCTCTGAGACTTTTTTGAATGTAATCGTATCGTCAAAGGCTTATATCCCTATGAGATTTATTGAATGTTCCTGTATCTTTTAAGATTTATAAATTTTTAAGATTTTTTGAATGTACCTGTACCTTCTGAGGCTTATAACCTTCCGAGATTTTTTAAATGTAACTGTACATTCTAAAATTTTTTGAATGAAGGTTTTGTCAATCACTTACTCTCATGGAGTCGTTTTAGTGAGGACCCTGCTCACTACTAGCTTCTCATCGAGACTACCTTATGGGCGTGCCTTTCAGCGGTATGAATGGAGACATTCTCTGTCACATGCCCTCAATTTGTCTTCTAGTGATGATTGTGTCTTTTTTTAGCATCTCATCGAGACTACATCTTGACTTATCTTCTAAGAGTATAAGTGGAGACCGTGTCTATCATTTGTTCTCAATGGATCTTTCTAGTGACGGCTATGTTAGCTTTTTATCGATACTATCTCATGTGCATGTCTTCCAAGGGTTTAAGTAGAGACTGTGGCAACAACTTGCCCTCAATGGTTCATTTTAGTGAGGATTGTGTCCGCTACTAGCTTCTTATTAAAACTATCTCATGTGCATATCTTTTAGGAGTATAACTGGAGTCTGCCTGTCACTTGCCATGAATGAGTCTTTCTAGTGAAGACTGTGTCCACTTGGAATTTTACATCGGGACTATCTAATGGGTGCATTTTTCAGAGGTATAATTGGAGACTGTTTGTGTCACTTATCCTCAAAAGATTTTATAATAGACAAGATCATTTATAAAAAAATTCACTAATAATAAATATATTACTTGAAAGATAAAATTGTCTCTAATAACAAAAACAAAAAAAAAAAATCTAGAAAATAAAATTGGAACTTTTATGAGAGCAAATAGCTTTTTGTAGAGATAAAATAGGTTGTAGTTATGCTCCTCATTCAATAATTTCAATAATTTTCTTTCTCTTTTGATCTTCTCTGCATTGTTTCTTAAATAATGTACTGAGTGACCTTTAGCATAGCATACGTTCAATTTATTCTTTTAAGCAACTGCATCTTTATGTTGAATGTCTTTTTGATTGGTGAAAATGATAATATTGAGATTGGTCCTCACATTTTGGAATTTTTAGCGGCCTTGACCATTTAAAGTATTCATAATTTTGAATCTCTATTAAATATTACTTTTGGATGTGTTCAGTGGAGTGTGATTAGATGTCTCATGTTGATTTTGATGAAAATGATGTTTTTCATCTTTTGACTTTACTCGCTTCATTCTCTGGGAGGTTTGTGCAATTTCTTCAAAATTGTGTTTGTGTTTGCCAGAAGATTATTGAAATTCACTTGGATGTGCTTTAATAGCTTCATCAGTAGTGATTTGAGCTTCATCGATGAATGAGGCTAGTATAAGAGCGAAATGTCCCTCACATCAATAATGGGTCGAAAAGTCAAGGCTGTAACCCTCCAAGGAAGACGCCCCTTAATAGCTCTAGATCTACTTCTAAAATTTGACGAGCTATAGTAGGGAATCTTTGAAAATATTGTTTGAGTGAATTTTCATTTTGAGAAATTCTAGAAAGATGAAAAGAGTTTTTGATAATTATTGGATTTATTTAAAATTATTCCACAAAAAGTTTGACAAATTTTTTGAAGCTATGGATAATACCTTTGGGAGTAAATATAACCAAGTACGTGCTTCACCTATAAGGGCGACTGGTAAAATTTGAGAGAAGAGTGCATCAACGACTCGTTTTATATGCATGATTGTTTTATAATGGTTAATGTGTTTATATTTGTAAAGATACCCCATCAGAAGAGTAGATATTTGAAAGCTTCAATTCTTGTGGAATGAGGTGTTAAAGGAGTATATCGGCCAAAGGTAGCGACTATTGGGAACTACGATGAGTAAATAATGACTTCTATCTCTTAAAGAGAATTCTTCTTCAACCATACATCGTAACTCATCATGAATTACATGATGAGACTCAAAGATTCTTCTTGAACCATACATCGTAACTCATCGTGAATTACATGATGAGACTGAAAGAGTGTTGGAGGTTTGCGATTTGGTGCGGTCGCACGAGATGGATGCGTGATACTAGCAATGTCTAGGAGGTTAGTTTTTTGAACCAACAACAGCAACAAAACCTTTATCCCACTAAATGGGGTCGGCTACATGACTCCTTTTTCTCCATTACATCCTATTTAGTGTCATATTTTCATTTAATTCTAATAAATTATTTTTTATACAATATGCCCAAGTTTTCCTAGGTCTACCTCTGCTTTTCTTAACATAAGTTGAATATAAAACATCTACTCTTCTAATCAGATTATCAGATGGTCGACGTTTAATGTGACCAAACCATTTAAAACGACTCTCTCTAATTTTGTCTGTCACCGGAGCTATACCAACCCTATCACGGATATATTCATTTCACATTCTGTCTCGAAGTGTAAAGCCACTCATTCACCTAATCATTCTCATCTCGACAGCACTTAACTTAGTTTTATGCTTCTCTTTTAAAGCCAACATTCAGCGCCATAGAGCCTTGCAGGTCTGACCACCATCTTATAAAATTTTCTTTTCTGTCTATGCGATACTTTTCTATTAATCTATAGGCCTGAAACATTCCTCCACTTCAATCAACCAACTTGAATTCTACTAATAACATCCCCATCAATATCACTATTACTTCGAACAATTGACCC
>NEWO01000067.1:1615584-1632722 GCA_003013225.1 Phalaenopsis aphrodite
AGACTTATAATCGATTAAAATTATTAAATAAAAAATAAAATAAAAATATATTAAGTTATATTTAAATGATGTTTTAATATAAACAATAAGATTAAAATCTTGCCCCAACCCTTAACATCATACGACTGCGCGATTAGGATTGTCAAGTCGACTCTTTATTTGTGAACAACTTTTATTCGGTTTGTTAAGCAAACAAGCTGAAGACAAACACACTTGTGTGTTCGAAATATCAACGAGCCGAGCAACAACAGTAATATTGTTTAATGAGCCGACATTAGCCGAGCCTGGGCTCACTCGTGTTCAGCTCGTTTACACTCCTAATTGAAAGTATATTTACACTTCTATGAAGTTGAGATTTTATTTCCCACGGACGACTTCAAACTGTTGCGTGCCAGAAAATTTACGGCGATTTGTATGAAAATTCATCACATAAATAAGAAAATATAGCAAAGGGAGACCAAGATTTTTATGTGAAAAAACTATGAAAGGGAAAAAATCATAGAGCCTAGTTCAGTCAAAGTATTCCACTTTATGTTTGTATGTACAAGGTACGCCCTTCTCTCATGACAGGGAGAACGGGGTTTCAATTTTATACTAAAATCTATACTTATCTTTTTATTGCTAAAAATATGTGTTAGGAAATTCAACAATAGCTGTAGTTTGACAACAACAGTTGCAAATAATGGTTACTGATAGTCGATGGTCGGTGGTGGCAAGTGGTTATGACGTGTTGTGGTTGACAGTAGCTAACGGTTACGGAGGCTGGTAGTCGGTGGTGACAAGTGGTGATGGCAAGTTGTGGTTGACAATGACCAACGGTTTTTTGGCTGGTGGTCGACGGCGGCTGGCGATTACAGAGGCCAGTGGTTACTCTCGGAGGCTTTTTTCCAGAACAGACTATAGAATTTCACTTTTCTTACATTTTCTCTCCCCCCCTCTCCAAGTGAAGAGAGGGGGCCTATTTGTAGCTTATTAGGGAGGGGCATCTTATTTTTTCTGGGTACATAACTTATCTAACAATCAGATTGGATGACCCATGCTATTCCTTCTCTATCATAGCTGATTTATAAGGATTTAAGTGTCTTAATGACCCCAAAATTTAGCGATCTTAGCCTTGTTGGATTTCTCTCATTGAGACGCTTAATTTGATTATAACTATGCCAAATTTTAAGTTCATTTAATCATTGCATTGTTGATCTAAAACCTATAATTGTGCTTCAACGGCTTGATCTGGGCTTGATTGGACCTAAATTGAACTAATTTTAGAGTTGTTTGATTTGTCTTGCCGAAACACTTAGTTTGATTACAAATTGATGAAATCAAAGCTTGGATAATCATGAATTTGAATTTGGAATATTTCTTATAAAAAATGCATAGAGATTCATGCTTAATTATACAAATTTGTTGATGACACATTGGATATCATTGGAACTATTCATCTAATATAATAATTTTTTAAATCATCCTTTATAATTTTTTCATGAATTCATTTTAACTTTCCTTTTTTTTTTCTTTGCAATGCTTAACATGGGTACTATTGACTTTTTAGTGTTGATCATGCATATCCATACAATATAATATGCTTAATTGTGAGTTTAATAAATTTCTCATTTAGTCATTATGACGTTTCCTTATGAGTAATTGAGGCACTTCTCTCTTTTAACTTCCCACACTACTTTAGAAGTTGTATTCATATATATATATATAGAATAAATCGATATTATTAAAAATAAAAAGGATGCCTGGGTAAAATAGTTTAAGTGTATTAATGTATCACATAATCGATATTATTAATATCACACTCGCTAAATTATATATCATATTAGTACTAAATCATCAATCATCCAAACATCTTCTCCATGATTTAATTTTAACATGTTTTAGCTGATGCTTCATCGATTAGAAATATATCATCTTCATTGATTAAAATGGTCAAACGATTAAGGAATTTGATATTTGACTTGCTCTCGCTCCTCTCGCTCAAATGACATCTTAATCTAATGCAATCAATGATTCTTTTTCCTTCTCTCACTCAAACATAAGCGAATCTCACTCCCTCCTATTCACTTGTGTTCTATATTTCTTGCACGCTTGATCTCACTAACCTGACCTAAATAGAGAGGTTTCAGATCTCTTAGTGATCTGAAATGATATATAAGTATAATATAAGATATATTAATACTATATTATAATATCGTATTACAAAATAATATCTTTTTTTGTATCAACTTATTAGAGGCGTCCGCCTTTAATGCTTGGGGCATAAAGCCTCTTGGTGTATGCCTCTATAATAAAGGCGTAGGCTTCACTATAGATACTGAGGCACACACCTCAAGATGTCTTTTGTGCATCTATATCAAGGCGTCCCTTCAGGGGTATGCCTCGATTATTTTTTTAAACGCCATACAAAAGCTTGTTTGTATTAATGCACACCAAATTAAAAATCATTTCTTTGTTTTTAAATTATTTTCATTAACTTTATTATAAAAAATTTTGCTCTCATAGTAGAGCTTCCTGGCATGACACCAATTTGCTTAATTGAAATTCACGTAATCTTTTAAGCTTATGTTTCATTATTCTCCACCATGGATGCATTGTTGAGAGAAGTTAGATTCCTTTACAGCTAGAGTATAGCAGCTGCTAAATAGTGCTTAGAAACTTTAAATTTGTGCTGAACTCCAATTTAAAGAATCTGAGGACTAATTTAACACTTCTATAGACTATGGGACTAAAGCAGTCCTATGTAAATAGTTGGGACTTTTTGGCACTTTACTCTAAAAATATAGCAGCTGCCTCAAACTTGTTATTGTTGCTGATTTGTTAAATGGTTTTGATCTGGAAAAAAAACAGTTTTCATAATAATATTTCATATTCTTCAGGAAGGATTTGCTTTCGCTCATTGCACAACATGCAAGGCTCCCTACTACTTGAGGGTCCACGTGCTTGCAGACCGGAAGTGGCGCACGCTAAAGTTCCGTTTCTTTGTGACCCGAGACATTTTGTTCATTTTTATCGCTGTTCAACTTGTAAGTTCGTGTTAAGCCGCTTGACGAACGTAGATAAATATCTGATCTTCCACGTCCCACCCTAACTAAGAGACAAAAAATTCTTATCCCTAAACACCTGCAGGTTATTTCCTCATTGGGTTACCTTGTGTATTTGATCGATAACTATCAGCAGTATTGGTTACGGTTAGCTTGGGGCTTTGACAGCAAGCTCAGTTTCTACTACATATGTGGTAATGTGTCCCTAAACAGATTTGATACGGTGACTACTATTGGCCTTTTGTTTTGAATTTTTTTGATGGGGCATTTGCATACATAACACGGAATTCTTATATATTTTAATGCATAGCACTCAAATCTTTGATTTCACATAAAAAAATAGCACTATTACTACTTTTTAAAAATCAAATACATCTTTTCACGCATAGGTTTAAAGCACCAAAGTGTTTTGTATGTAAATAAAAAAGTTTAGGTGTGAGACATTTAAATACGTAAGAATTCTGTGCTATGTATGTAAATTTCCCTCCTTTTATTTGCTATGGCATCCTCTGTTTGAGGTGATTTGGACTACACTGTTTCACTTCATTTGCCCTTTTCAAGTGAATCTGAACATTTTGGGTCTGTTCATTGTTTTCCAAAAAAGATCTTTATGATGTGTTGCTTAAAAGATTTGGAGCAATCATTTATTTATTAATTAATAGGGGCTTTTAAATTCGTACGACACAATTCATATGTATTTTTATATGTAAGGCTTAAACATTAATATTTGTATGCATACCACTGAATTCTTTAACTTCATATGAAAAAGACCATAATCATTATATTTTTAAGAGTGAAAATACAGCTTCTCATGCATAAGTTTATGACACCAATGTGTCATAAGAGTTAATATCAAAATTTGAGTGGAATTTCCCTAATTAATGTGCATGTTAATTATTTATTTATGGAAAACCATTATATTTCTTTGATTTTGTTACTTGGGAGTGAAACACTGAACTAGTGAGTGAGGTGCTTGGAGATTTTTTGTCGGCAATCAAAGTAAGGAAAATCCTTATAAGGAATAACCGTGCCTCTGAAGTACTATATCATAAGCTGATACCATAAATACTTCAAAGAAAAAATTTATAAAATTGTAATTAGGTTGATTATTTTGTGTGAAACCAATTGTTTGATAGCAAAAAGTCAGTGATAGTTAAGTTGCACATGATGGAAATAATAATGGTATGATTTGTGATAAAAGAAGGTAGGGTAAATTATGAAAATAGTTATATTAGATGAACTCTTGTAATGACTCCTATTGAGATAAATATTTGTCAACTTCATTGAGGTAATTTGGATATCACAACAAATGGCACAAAAATACTCCTTCGAAGTGTAATAAACCAAAGGTAGCATGGATATAAGTTTCGTACGATTTTTTGAAATTTATTACCTTAGTTCTTAGCAGGAATTAATGAAAAATTGAAATTCATAAACTGAGAATCCAAGTTGTTGGGCAAATAACGATGATGATGATATTTAATATGTTGTATTTATTGACTTTTTTTGTTCTATTCTTCAAACATTTGGGAATTGCATTATTTTGGAACTGAAGATACTTATTTCACGACGTGCTGTCATTTCAAAGCAGCGTTATGTATCAGCATGCTTGACTATAGTTAAATATAAAAAACCAAAGTAACCAAAATGCTTCAGACAGAAATACCCGTACCTGAGAAAGAAATAAAATTCAAACTCTCTCCTTTTTTCTTGATAAATATTTGCAGGTGCTCTTATGTTCTTTGCTTTGCTTGGGCTGTCTGGATGTTTCATAACTTGTTATGATCGACGGGTGCGTAATGATTTGGCACAACCTTGTCGAGAATTATGTCTCTGTTGCTGCCATCCTGGGTAAGATTGTTGTGTTACATTTGTTTAAACTTGCATGATTTCATTAATTTCTGCATTAATTTGCATTACTTGTCCTATCATAATAGCTAATACATGCACAAAAGGCTGAAATTGTTAAATGAGTAGCTCAAAATGAATATTAAAGACCATTAGTTCTATAGTTTTACTGTCTGGAACATTTTCTCATGCATTGCAGTGTTAATATTGTCAATTTTTTTTCATTGTTATGCAAATTGTTGTTTGCATAAAATGAACTTGGTATTTAATGTTTAGCATTTTATGAGTGTAGCTTTGCTTTATAGAATCAATGTAGTTCGCTTTAGTGTTGTCAGTGGTGTTATTTTATTATGTTCATGGTGATGCCAACTATATAATGAGCTTTTTCATGCCTGGATTCTGGTGTACTAAAAGGGCAAAAACTGTAACCCATTTGTTCTCACATTTGTCAGAGAATTTGGAGAAAACATAGCTATTTAGGAATTGATTGTTTATTTGGAATCTAGTGGCCTCATTAGTTTGAAAGATTTGGTCCAGTGAGGAAATCAGGGAAGAGAAGCTTATATGGAAGAGTCAGTGCTGTGGGATGTTATCGAAATAAAAATTATAATTACAAAAAATTCTGATTGTATAATTTTCTATAGTAGGAAAGTTTACTAAAATGTTGTAATTAGTTTAAAACTTTGTACGTTAGCTTCTATTATATAGAAACCATGTATAGTCTTGAAAGTGGAGTTAATAAAAATAAATCTCTCGTAATTAACAGGTGCTTTTTTTCATGGTTGCCCCCAACAAAAGATGTTAAAAATTACACTAAAAGTGATCTTAGGAAGGTGTATTTGATAGATAACAAGGCTTGTAGTAGTTTTGGAAAGTCTGATGTTGATATGAAATTGTCAAATGGATCAATTTGGAAATTGAATGAAGTTAAACATGTTTCATGTTTAAAGAAAAATCTGATTTTTGTGAATTAGCTTGCAAGTTCAGGGTATATGATCACTTTCATAGGTGATTTATGGAAGGTGACTAAAAATGTAACTATTATGGCTCAAGGCAATATTGAATGCATCCTTTATTTGATCAATGATATGTTTGAGTCAATTGGAGTAGTTGGAACAAAGGTTGAAGCAGGTTTCTGGCATTGCGGGCTTGGTCATATGGGTCAAATGGATGAAGTCCCTCCGTTCTAAAAGCAAACTTTAGAGTTCAAATCCTATAGACTTAGATTTTTTTTAAAATTGTATGTACGATAAGCAAAAAAAGGTTATGTTTTCTTACTGTAAGTCAAAGTTGATGTTCAAACATTGGCATTAGTGTATACTGATGTATGTGATTCTACTCGAGTTCTATCTATTGGAGATTCTTTATATTATTGCTTTCATTGATTATAACACCTGAAAGGTATGTGTACTATCTGAAATATAAATATGTTGTATTTAAGAAGTGGAAAGTCATGGTTGAGGATGAGGCTTATTTGAGGTTAAAGTATTTTATATTAGATGATAGCGACGAGTATCGTGATAAAAGATTCATAAGTTATTGTGCTTCAGTATGAATCAAACATGAGTTCGTTGTTCCAAGGACACCATAATAAAATGGTGTTGCTGAGCACATGAATTAACCATCAAGTGCATGTCAAGAGTATGAGGTTGCATGTAGGTTTGCCAAAATAATTTTGGTTAAAAGCGGCGGACACTGTAATGTATCTGATAAATCGTGGTCCATCTGTGCTTTTGAATGTAGACTTACTTGAATAAACTTGGAGTGACAAAAATGTAGATCTAACAGAAAAGTATTTGGTTGTTCATCATAAAGTGACAAAAACGTAGATCTATCTAACATGAAAGTATTTTGTTATTCATCATATGTTCATGTTGATGTGGGATCCAAGAGTAAGCTTGATTCAAAATTTGTCAAATGCACTTTTCATTGAGTATGACTTAGATGAATTTGAATATTCATTAGGAGCGGGATATCACATTCAATGAAATGGAGATGTACAATGACAAAAACAGAACTCAGGATTTTTCATGATTACTTTTGAAGATCCTTCCAAGTATGTTGAGATAGAAAACTCGAGCAATCATTAAGATGGAGTAAGAAAATGTGCTTTTATTTGATAAAACACAAAATGTTCTTCAGACACCTATTGAAATCAGGTCTAGAAGAATCACACGATCAATATTAAAGTCTTTCTCCTTCTTTGTACCATCTATTACTGATGATAATGGCGAACCAGATTGTTATGATAAGATCACTTAAGTTGAACTTAAGAGTAGGAGATTGTCATTGATGAAAAGATGCAGCTGCAAATTTCAAATCAGACATGCGAATTAACAGAACTACCAGATTACAAAAAAGATGTTGCACAACAATTGTGTTTACAGGCTAGTAAAAGAGTCAGATGTTAGCAAGTGCTATAAGACAAGACTTGTTGTGAAGGGATTTCAACAAAATGAAAGAGTTAACTGCACTGAGATATTGTCACTGATAGCAAAGATAACAATTATCAAAGTTATGTTGAGCTTAGTAGCAGAGGAATATCTATATCTAGAGCAGATAAGTGTAAAGGCAACATTCTTACGTGATGATTTAGAAGAAACATTCTACATGATGCAACGACAAGTATATGAAGTCCGAGGAATGAAGATATAATTTGTAGATTAAAAAAACCTTTATAGGTTGAAACAGACGTCAAGACAGTGATACAAGAGATTTGACGTGTTTATGCCAAATAGTGGGTACACAAATTATCAGTCATATCATTGTTGTTTAATTAAATGTTGTGATAATTGTTATATTGTGCTTTTTTTATATTTGAATGACATGTTTATTGTATGAGCAGATATGAAGAAGACCATTGACTTAGAAGAGCAATTATCAAGGGAATTTGAAATGCATGATTTAGGTCCAATCAACAAAATTCTAGGTATGAGAATCTACAGGGATAGGTGTGCAGGTATATATCTTAGATAGAATATATTGAGAAGGTTCTATCACATTCAACTTGAGTGAGATAAAATGTGTTTATACCCCCTTTATATAGTTACTTTAAACTATTAAGGATTAATTGTCTAAATCTAAATCAAAGCAAACACAGTTAAGATGAACTCTATATGGTTCAACAGTTAAAAGTTTGGTGTATGCGATGATATGTACAAGATCAACTATTGCACACACAGTGGGAGTGATCAACCAATACTAAGTAATCCAGACAAACATCATTCAGAGGCGGTAAAATGACTTCTCAGATGCTAAAAAGAGACAATCAACAAAACACTTTGCTTAGAAAATACAATGATTAATTTACATAGATGATTATATTCAGATCGGTAGGAGATATTGATGGTGGAAGAAGCACATGTTATATTTTAACTTTGAGGAACACAACAGTGAGTTGAGTTATCAGGTTATAGAAGATTGTTGCATTATTTACTACAGAAGCTGAGGATATTATTATCACTGAGACTAACAACAGAATGATTTGACTACAGAGCTTTATGGAAGAACTGGAGGATGAGCAAGGGACCTAGAAAATAACGCCGTATTTTATCTCAGGATGAAACACATTTATCTAAGTTATAATTTCATTATTTCAATCCTTTTATCTTTAGAGAAGATACAAATAACTCATAATTCTGCAGATATGTTGACTAAAGTTATAATAGTTAAGAAATTAAATTTATTCTTGGCTTCAAGTGAAGTTCAGGAAGATCGAGACAAGAATGAGCCACCTACACTTCACAACTGTGAAGATGTTGTAGTTTTTTGGAGGAGCGGGGTTGATTGCAATCAGTCTCAATGTGAGAGATTGCTATTATATGGAGCCTAATTGTGTTAATTAATTGGACAGTAAAAGCCCTCGATTTCGTCGATCAAGCTTTACAATGATTTTGTTAGCGGGGTACGAAATGGTGACCCGTTGTGTTGGGTTCGGGGTGCTGCCCCCAAAACTTGTTTTACTGCACACAACACTCAGAAGATAGTTCCATCGCGCCTGATATAGGTTCAAGCTCAAGAGCATGACACTCTAGTACCCGGAGAGGAGCATCGCCGCGTTATGATCAGCTGCGCCAGAATGTTAGTCTCGGTTCAAAAACCTGAGAGCATGACATTGCAACGCTCAGATGTAGCATTGCAACATCCCTTTGGAGCGTCGCTACATGCACGCTATCGCGATGCCTTGGCCTCAGTAATTGAGTAGAAGCAGTTCGGGTTTTATATTTTGGCTTCGCTGTGAGATTTTTTTAGTGTTAAAGTTGGATTTTAAGCTCTCGTGCAGAGGAAAGAGTGTTCTTGAGTTTCAAAAGTACGGAGAAGCTTGAGTGCGGTATAATTTGTACAATTTTTTTCATTTTTTCAAATTAGATTTATTGGTGTGGTGTGACTCCGTGATTTTTTCCCGTTTGAGTTTTCCCATTTTAAATCTTGGTGTTTTTTGTATTCTAGCAGCCGAGGGGAGCGCTGTAGCTCCCAGATGCAGTGCCCCAATGCCAAGATCACTACGCCACAACACATAGTCTAGGTTCTGAAACTTGTGAGCACAACATTGCAACGCTCGAATGCAGCACTGTAGCACTTTTTTTTTGTGCGCCCATGCGCCCTATCGCGGTGCCCCGACGTTAGTAACCGAATTCAAACTGTTCAAAATTTATATTTTTGCTTCATTGTGGGATTTTATGAGATTCAGAGTTGGATTTTGAGATTTCTCTTGTGCAAAGGAGTGTTCCCGAGTTCCAAAAGTATAGAGTTTTAAATTTGTTGCAATTTGTACAAATTTCCTCATTTTTTATTGTGGATTTTTTTGTTTAGTGTAGCTCCATGATTTTTTCTCGTTCTTGGGTTTTTCCACGTTAAATCTTGGAGTTATTTGTATTTTTATTCTAAATTTTCTCTATGTGCTTATGTTCTAAGTATTTCTTCTGGTTTCTTGAATCTGTTTTTGCATCTCTTCCAAAATAAAAAAAGATCAAAATTGTTGATGTCTATTGTTAGACCACAGTGAAAATAAACATAGTTAGAATTTTTTGCTTAACCTTCCATAATATTCTTCATGCCAAATTTATATTTTAATGTTTTTATTAGCAAATTAAACTTGGGTCACTTTTAGTGTTAACTTCTATCCATCCGTGCTCGAATGTGTAACACCTTGGTTGAAAACAAAGTGAAGAATCCTGAAATGTTGGGTTCAAGTGCGCACGTTGACTGAAAAAATCTTCTATCCATCCTATTTGAACTTGCCTCCTAGAGATTGATTGGCAGTGCTAGAGCAAATGTGGAACTCTATGTTCTTTAAGTTGGAGATTACCTTGCTTTAAGTAATTCAAGTACATGCTTTGTGCCTATTTCTATTTCTAGTAATTATAAAAAAATGTTACGGTATGATAAACTTGATCACCCTAGTTTATAGTTTTCAGTATTTAAAAGTATTTATTTTTAAATATGCTCCGCAATAAAAATGCATTTCATTTTTTTGTGAAACTTGTGGCTAAACAACATTCTGTCTTATCCTTCTAATCCATATAAATCCATTAAACCATTTTATTTAATTCATTGTGAAGTTAGGTATCCTTTCTCAAAGAGAGAGAGCGGGAGGGTGGATATTTACATGCATACCACTCAATTCTATCATATTTACATATCTAACTCCTAAATTTCAATTTTTACATTTGTGCTACCTTACCTATGCATGAAAGGTGTATTTTACTTTTTTTTTAGAAGTTAGCATAGTGATATTTTTGATGTGATATGAAAGATTTAGGTTTTAGAAATTTAAGAAGTAAAGTTTAGGTGGTAGTTATGTAAATACATAGCAAATTGGTGGTATGCACGTAAATGTCCCTAAAAAATCTTTTTTATATTTATTGATTATCTTATTAGGATCAGTAGGACTTTTTACTAGATGAAAAGTGTTGTTGAATTTTTTTTTTTTTAATAAATTTTAACACTGATAGAATTTTAATTTTATGAGCAAACTCAAAATTTTTGACGCAGCAGTAACAGAAGATTTTTTATTTTCATTCTGACATGTTTTTTCTTTGAAAAAGGATCATAAAATAATCTCGTCTTGTCATTCTTGGCAAAATGGGATGGCCATGCAGAAAACCCCAGCATAAGTATAAGTGAAAAAAGACTTTTTGTTTACGAACTTCGTGTCTAATTAACCTCGAGATGGAGCAATTTTTGCATCTAATTATTTCATTAGTTAAATGCACTAAAATCTGTTGCATGCGTGTAATCAGAGATTTATTGACTCCAGGATCGCATATAAGTTACCAATAAATATCTTATTTCATCGTGTTTCTTCACTTTCGCAAAATAAATAATAGGAACATTGATTTTAGGACATAAAAATGCATTTTTTTGGGTTATGCACTGACAAAAAAAAGGGTATGAATATTTTCATCTTTAAAAACTCGCACACACACAAAATATATAATATATACATATTTGAAAAAGTATTTTTCTTATGGATCTCATCATTAGGGAGAGAGATATCAAGAAGATTGATTTTTTCAAGAGGCTAACTTCACTAACAATCTACCTTTTCTAGATTTGTTGCAAAAAGAAAATCTGAGTTTTTTTCATCCACAATATTTTTCAGATTCTTTTTGATAGTTTTGGTTTGTTTGAAAATGATTTCATTCAACCCAACAAAATTTATTTTTAGTTCAACCTGAAGCAAGTTTGATTTTAAAAATCTTATAGAAACCGTTCTTATTATAAGAACAAATGTTTTAAATGCTCAAAGCTCAACAAGACCCTTTATAAACTATGGTTTAGGGTAAAGAAGAGGAGATGCAAATATGAAAAGAAAGCTTGGGCAATTTTACTATAGATGGTTTTATGTAGTTAAGGTTGACTGGCCACTTCAACAACTTAATGTCAAGAATTTCTTCCACAATGGAGTCTTAGAAGAAATTTATATGGATCCTTCTCGAAGGTTTGAAGAAAAAATTGGCTAGAAATTATTTCAGTTTCAAAAACTTTTTATGATTTTGAACAAATTATCAAGGTATTCCTTGATAAATTCACCTTTTCTGTGAAGCAACAAGCTAAAATCAAACCCATATTGATCATAATATGCTCATAAAGCAGTTAAAAATGAGGTAAAATAATTGTATTGACAGTTCATATAGATTTATCTTAGTAAGAAATGATTTGGCTTAGATGAATCATTTAAGGAAAAGTTTGGCCACTGAATTTGAGATCAAATATTTGGGGATAGTATTTTATTGGAGTATCGAATTGCAAGATCAAAGAAGGGGATTATGATGACTTGTGTCTTAGATTTTCTCAATAAATTGAAGTAGTGGATATGTAGACTTTTTGATCTGCCAATCGATCTAAATTCACAATTCAGAGAAAACAAGAAGGCGAGCCTATAGATACCACATGGTATCAGTGGTTAGCGAAAAAAACTGATTTATTTATCTCAAATACTGCCTGATATGAACATTATCTGAGCGTAGTACTCAAATGCAAAGCATATTAATTGGTAATGAAGTGAGGAATCTCAAGGTGCCAGGTTTGACTGTTCACCCTGCTCGGAAAAAAAAAAAAAAAAACCTTTGCTTGAGCATAATAAGATAATTTGTGCACTCTCCTAAGAAAGAAAACTTCGTGGCTAATTTTGAATTCCATGACACCTAAAATGTTGTTTCAGAAGGGGGTTATACTTCAAGAAAAAACATGCATAGAGAGTTTAAGGCTTATACCGAGCTAGCAAGGTTCTACACTTCTGACCAAATATAGAATGTTAAGAACCAGGCATTGTTGAACATATGCAGGGAGCAATTTCGTTGGCCGGGGCAAGAAACATAATTTAGGGGTAGTTTGAGATCACTTTTGTCTTTTGTTTTTCATATTTTATTTTTATTTTATTTTATTATTTTTTATTTGAATTAAAACATTTTTGGTTGAAATAATTATTTTTAAAAACATTCAAAAAATCTTTCAAGTGTTTTCAGTTGTTTTTAAAAACAAGTTAATTTTTTAAAAAAAATAAAAAAAATAAGAACATATAAACATTATACCAACTAAATATATTTTCAAAAGCAAAAGAAAAAAAATAAAAATGAAAAAAAAAGAAATAAAAATGATGCCAGAAGGGCTTTTAGTAGCTCGAACTAGTGTGGAAGCATAATATAGGACCGACAAATGAGATTTGTGAGTTTTTTATGGTCACTATGGGTTCTTTGAGGAATTAAAGAAGCCAGTTAGTTTGTCCTTTAAATTTTCTTATGTTAACAAGGCTGCAATAGGTTTAGCTTAGAATCTTCTACGACACGCCATAATCAAGCTTGTTAAAGTTGATTGATATTTCATAGAGACGAGGAAATTACAAAGGAGTGCAAAAGTGAAAGGCTCGGTGCCGGTGTTGGCGTGCTTGGTAAATTAGAAATTCTAATTACAGCTATAAATATTGTGATTTTTAATTTTGTAAAATGCAATTAGTTACTTGCTTAACATATTGTTTTTTTTTTGAGGTCACTCAAAAATTGAATTTGCATATCTTGAATTTATTCAAGGGGCATATATATACATGTCACACAAATCTTATATATTTACATATCTAGCACCTAAACTTTTGTATTTACATACATAACACTTAAATATTTGACATCACGTCAAAAATACCACTATCATTTACTTTTTAGAATTGAATTACACATTTTCATGGATAGGTTTTTTAATATCAATTTGTTATAAATGTAAAAATGGGGGCATTTACATGCATAGCACACAATTCTTATCTATTTACATGTCACAACTAAACTTTAATATTTACCAACATAGCACTCCAATCTTTAATATCATGGAAAAAATAATACTATTATCACTTTTTTAAAAGTGAAATATACATTTCCATGCATAGGTTTAAAGCACGAAAGTGCTATGTATGTAAATATGAAAGTTTAGGTGCGAGATGGGTAAATACTTAAGAATGTTGTGTTAAATATGTAAATTTCAAAATCTAGGTGCTAGATATGTAAATGCACAAGAATTGTGTGGTATGTATGTAAATTTCCTTTGCCAGTGTTGATAAAAGCATGAGAATGCGTTGATATGTCCCAGTATTTTGAACTCTCTCCATCTTTCAGTATGTGCGCAGATTGCCATCTACCCGGCACACTTTGCATGTGGACTGATTGTACCACATGCTTTGAGAGTTGTGCTAGTGCAGCTGGAGAATGCGGCTGTTTAGGTGGTGCTGGTGAAGCCGGGCTTCCTCTTCTTCTTATTACGGGACTCATTGTGCTGGGCCTCTTCACCATTGTCGGCATATTCTACAGCGTTCTTGTTGCCACCATGGTTGGTCAGAGAATTTGGCAGCGGCATTACCACATTCTTGCTAAAAGAATGCTCACCAAAGTAAGTTTCATAGATTAAGCTATACCTCACTTTTCTATCTGTGAGTAAAGTGCCAAAATAATCTCTCTCTCTCTCTCTACCTCCCTCTCTCTCTTTCTATATATATATATATATATATATAAACTAGGAGTTACTGAATGTGTGTAATCAATTGCAGGAATATGTGGTGGAGGATGTTGATAGTGAGATGGAAGATGGGAATTGGTCTCCACCACCTATTCCTCCTGAGCATGCACAACAGTTGAAGTCACTTGGATTGCTATAAACCTTTTTTCCCTTCTGCGTCAACAACTCATTAAAGATGAATATAGACGAAAGTGATTCATCTGCCTAAACTGATTAAACTCTCAGATATCCCTGATCAGAGGTAGAGAGTGTTTATTGGGTTTTTTTTTTTTTTTTCTTAGCTTACTCTTATGATGAACAGAAATATTTCATGTCATTTGTAAATGTTAATCTTTTAATATATAATTCTGTTTTTATTTTTTTTCCTTGAACTTTTTTGGTTGTAGTTAATATTTAGGGTAATTTACATACGAACCATTCAATTCTTATGTATATACATATCTAACACCTAGTGTTCAATATTTACTTTATAACACTTTGGTGTTATAAAACTATGCACGAAAAGTTAGTAATTGTGGTATTTTTTATGTGATGTTAAATATTTGAGTGGTATGCATGTAAATATTGAAGTTTAGCTGTTAGATATGTAAATATATAAGAATTGTGTGGTGTTTATGTAAATACCCCTATTATTTATGGCATCCTGATTGCTTGAATAACAGGGTTCAGAAATTGCTTGGTTAGAGTTTTTTGTGCAGTTTAAGCTGATATAAAGGCGGTGGAAATCAAGGAAACGGATTGCCATTGGGGAGACGTGTTGAGGATTTATATGATTCGCGCATAGAGTAACAACAGCCTTTCTGTAAGTTTGTGTTTTTTTTTTTCTTTCTTTATTTATTTTATGATTTGATATGCAATTGGATTGATCTTGAGTTTATATGCAAAATTTAATGATGGCACCATAAATCATCATCCAATACTCCTACTTTCTTAACATAACGTCTTTGGCAGACTACGAAAGAATTTGAATATATTAGTTGCATGCTGGAACTTTCAAAGGTATATCACGAGAGTTTACCATCTTAGTATTAAATGATGATCTCATACACATTTAAGAGCATCTCATATTACATATGAGATTTTTATATAGAAAAATGATAGGAATATTGTGGGGGCTTCTTCCGGATGAAATGATTCAATTAATTAGAATTATTGATTAGAAATTATGTGTTTTTGGTAACTGGAGAAGATATTAATATATGTAGTAGATTTGGATAATAAAATATGATTTTTATGTTGGAAATAGGAAGAGCAATGAGGCATCAAAATTTTCATCAAGAGATGATCGGCGACTTGTTCAATTGTTCTTTTAGTAGTAAATACCAACAATTAAGGAAGACATCTTTAACAGTGATGGCGAGCATAAGGCTTATGCTGACATTGGGCCTCGGTAATATGGTGATATGAGGCATCTGCTTTGAGGGTAATGATAGGCTCAACATTGTTAGCAATTGTTGGTGTCTATCTTGGTGACAATGTACGTAGGTTAGCTTTATCAGCAATGATGGACATCAATTTTTTTGTCATTGGTAGACATCTTCCTCTTTGATGACAGTGGAAGTTGAACATGTTGGCAATTACATATATAAGCTTTCGTGCTGTGATGTGTTGGTCTTGATAGTGATGACTAGAGTCTGACATTATTGGCAATGATTAGTGTTAGTATTATTGACGAAGTGGAAGCTGTCTCTATTAGCGATATTGGGCATTGTTGTTCGTTGTGATTGTGAGCATCGTCCTTATCAATGATAAAAGCTCTATGCTTATGCTAACTTTATCATAAAAACTTTTTTCAACTAATCTTGTGTTTTATCTTTCAACTTATACTTTGACATTCTTCTTTGATTAATACACCCATTCGCGTTAGTTATATGGATTGTTTAGATTTCTTCTTCCAAAGCGTTATCTCGCATCGTATTTTGTATAACTTCTTGAAAATCTATAAGCTCTTTTCGTTAAAGAGACAAAAGAGAGTATGATTATTTGATTCTCAACTACTCGTATCTTGTAAACTTGTAAAATATGACACTCTATCACTTGAACTCTCATTTAGGACAGTGCATCTGAGTTTCTTTGATTTGTTATAATTGATGTTTTCGTTGGGGTTATAAATTCTTCTTTTACTAGTTTTATCCTTGTTTGCTTCAAGTCCAATTCTTTAAAGTATAAGAAAAAATTGTAGTTCTCATCACATGTTTCTGAGCCCCATTCTCTTTCATCATCATATTTGACATCTTGATTTATGATTTTCTTTCAAATATTTGGATATTATTATGAGTATCTTTTCTGTAGGCTTAATAACTGATGAAAATAAACTTCTTGCTCTTGTTATTTAGTTTCTTGTATTGTTGGGTACATACAGCTCAGCTAAACTTCAGAAACTCTTAAGACGATAGATGTTAGACTTTCTTTTGCTCCCTGACTCTTATGGTGTCTTTTCCCTCATACTTTTTATTAGTGATTCATTGGTCAATTTAACTGGACATGCAATGCTTCCACTCAACTCCTTGGATAGCCTCTTACTTTTAAGTTTTGTCCTTGCCATATCAAGTGTGGTTCTAATCTTCATTTTTGCTTCTCCATTTTTTTGAAGGAATCTTAGAACTGTAAGAGGTCAAATTTTCCATTTGCTTCATAGAATTATTAAAATTCTGTAAAAGTAAATTCTTTTCAATTAGATTGCATGGTATTTGATTTCTTGTCTATTCGATGTTTTAATAACTATCTTAAACTTTTTTCTTAATG
>NEWO01000067.1:1641809-1652970 GCA_003013225.1 Phalaenopsis aphrodite
TGACCATGTTGCCCCTGTTTACTTCTAAAGCGAAAAATCGATAGATATGTAAATCAATAAAAATCGAATAAAATGCACTAAATCCCTCCTCTCTCTTTTTTTTTATGCACTGACTATGTAAAACATTAAAAAATTGTTTGATATAAATTATGAATGTTTAGATGGTAGGCACATAAAAATATATATAAAAAAAAATAAACAGTGAAAATGTTTCCTGACCTTCCTTTGTTGTTAAAGGTGGAGTAGCAGAGAGATGAGAGCTTCGGTGATCCTTGCACGCCACAATGTCGTTGTTGGTCCTTTTGGTGGTCAGAGTTTCCGCGAAGCTTGCCGGAGAGCGGTGAAGAGCTGGGTTTCGGTCGGGAAAGGTGACGAGAAGTTGCTGTGACGGAGGAGGACGAAGGCTGTGGTCAGTTCTCGGCAAGGGGGGCTTAGAAGTTGTGGAGTTTGGGAATTAGAGAGGAATCACAGACGTTTCTTTGGTTGGGGAAGATACTCCCACGGAGAGACTCCCGATTTCGGTGATAGGCATGTAAATATATAAGTTCTATGTGCCGTGTATATAAATGAAGTTCATATGTTGTTGGATTAACATAATCTTTTAAAATAAAAGAGAGAAAAACATAATGAAACCACTGTCTTAATTAAAAAGTTTTACTACCCTTGGAACTAATTGCTCTCTAGATTTTTTATAATTATGAAATATTATGTTATACATTAAAATTATTGCCACCTTAAACTTAAATATTTAGTAATAATTATATATTTTAATTTATTAATTATTTTAAATAATTTATCAAAAAATATTTTAATTCATTTCATTTCATTTTTTTTATTTATTTTGTTTAAACATAGGTGATTGTTCATTTCACGTGGTCATCCTCTTTTGGGAAAATTATTCTATACAGATACCGCATGCAGATATGTATGTAGTGTCTGATATACACGATCATCGCAAAGATGTATTTCGGTGGGCCTCATTTTTTACTTTAAAAAAAAAATTTGATGCAGATAGGACACCGCTATAGAAAAATTTTTCTTCTTTGATGAACATTTTATATGCGCACGAGATTCACTTTGTAAAGAAAAGTTAGGTGAGGGGACAACATGAGTTGACCTTCGAAAATTACATTTACACCAAATTGATTTAAGGATTATTTTTGTGGCTCTTTATATAAAATAAAATCATTACATTCTTAACCAATGATTCTTTTCGAAAACGATTTTTTTTATTGTTTTGTATTTAAATTCATCACCACAGTTTTATTTGAGGAATTATTTTTGCATTGTTTTTAAGAAATTATTCGAACGAAAAGTCGTATTTTTCAACCAAATCTGTTAAATTGCACTACCTGTAAGAAAGCTGCTACCTGAAATTTTTGAAAAAAATATATTTTTTTATAATTTCAACTACAATTTTATAAAAAAATGATTTTTCCATCACAATTTTATAACTACATTTTAAAAAAAAAAGTTAGAGTGACCCCAAAATAGACCCAAAATCTTTCAAATAATCATTTGGGGAATTTACATACATGCCACACAATTGTTAGGATTTTGCATATCTAAACCTAGCTACAATATTTATTTGCATAAGACTCAAATCTTTAATATTTCATCAAAATTATCATTTTCATTTACTTTTTAAAAGTAGAACACACCTTTTATGCATTAATTTTTGACACATAACATTATAAATTTCCATAGTTAACAAGTAACAACTTTAGTAGTATATAGATGTGATGGCATGATTATATGCTTCAATATTCATGGAAAAGGAAATTTAAATTGACATTTTGACTTTCTAATTGATTGGATAAATTTAATTAGTTATGTATGTCAAATAAAATTTTGGAATCCTATATTCACATATAAAATATTACGACTTCTTAAAATGTCGTTCGGAAAAACAAGCTAGATTCAGCGTCGGTCATGCCCCCAAACAGAAAAAAAAAAGTATGTTGTTTTTCATACTGTACCTTCCAGTCTAGATAATCGGGCGTACGAATGACAAGCCTAACACGTTACAGTCGTCTTTTCAGCTCACCTTTTCGGGAAAAGAAAACCAAAGTTCATACCTCAACAACATTTGTGAAAATAGATCACTTATTCAAGCCTCTTCAACAACAGAAACTCTTACATACGATAAGAATAACATAAGTAACAGTAGTAGGTGAGCTCATCGCCATCCTTAACTGTTCACGAACACATAGAAGGCATACAATACAACATATGAAATATAACATTAGCATAATCAAACACAGTCTGCAAATGCATATTTATATTTTTGTAGCAACAACAGGTTGGACGACCTCCGATATGACGGGAGCTGGAAGTACTATGGGCTTAGTATTATTTATGTTACGCAGATAACGTTTAAGCCAACGAGAAGATTGCTTGGGAATCCTCCTTAGATCCGGTTCATGCAAGTTGTCGTAGTTGACGTGGTTCAAACCGAACCGGCATGTATAGCCATCCCTCCATTCAAAGCTGTCCAACAAAGACCACACGAAGTATCCCTTCACATTGGCTCTACTACTGTAAATTTTCAATTCAAAATATATATGTTTAGCTTCATCAATATGAAGATTATGGCACTGACATACATACAATCATTGACATTTGTATATACATATATATCGCACTAAATTGACATTTGTATACATTCTATGGCTAAATCTTCCATGAAGATTATATATATATGATGGGTAAGACAATAAAGAAGTAAGCTAGCTTTATGTCACCTCCCAAAAGAGCCCTTAAGGGTGGTGGGCAGCTCAGGGCTTAAATACTGTTTTTCGGCCCTACACCTAGCCAATGTGGGACTATTTATCCGTGACATTTAGCTAACCTTAAGGCATCCTCAAGTTCATGAAGGTGAGAGGTGAGGAACTCTGTCCGGAATATATCTTCAGTAGGTATGTTAACTCCATCATCATTATACGCAAGAACCCCTACATATCAACATATGTTGTTGATAATATCAATATAAATATAAAATAATAATAATAATATGATGTAATAACATAATATCACCATTTTCAGTGATGTAAATCGCAGGATTGTTGTATCTTCGCTTTATGTGCAGCAGAAGCCTTTTTAATCCTTTTGGATACACATTTACCCAACTCTTTGGCTGCACTTCATGTCAAAGAAAAAGAGGTATATTTGCAAAGCTGGTTTTATAATAATTGCTAATATATTATGAATTTATCATACACATTTAGACAAATGTATAAATTTGTAAATATATTATGTTAAATCTGTAAAAAATACTCTTTTTGAATTTTTGTACTACATGTTGAAAGATAAATTGTAAGGAATTACCTCAGCGGGTCCGATGGGCACCCCAGCTCTCTCAGCTGCATTCCAGGCAGAGTATTATAATTAATTTACATTTATACAATCAAACAAATGTCAGTGAAGATTAGTGATAGTTTAGATGTGATGGAAGTAATTGAGTGAATATGAAGATTTGTGTGTGAGTGATGTCAAACAAATGTCAAACGGCGATGTGGATCGCATCATACCGTGCATCTAGCAGCGTAGTGCGAACCAGACCGTGGATGTACCTGGTGTGTCAGCCTGTACGTCGTCATTGGAGGTCTGTGGTTTGATAGTATAATTATAAGGCTTGTCTTTCACATATCTTGATGTGTAATAGTTGACCCCAATAAAATCATAAGACTCCCTAAGCTTTGCAGACTCTTCGTCCGTGAAGATTGGGAGTCTATCCCCCNATATATATATATATATATATATATATATATATTTCTTATCATAATTGGTGGTTTATAAAAGTGTAAATTTCAAATCAAATTATATAATTTTAGATTATGCCATGTGCTAAATAAATGTTGACACATGACATCATAATTACTAAGAGAAAAGACAAGTAAAAATGTATATTTTTTGGCAAAGTTTAATGCTTGAAAGTCCTTGAATTTACTTTTGAGATAAATATAAGAGATAGGGAGATTTACATACATACCAATAAATTCCTATGTATTTACAAATCTAACACCTAAACTTTAAATTTTACATATATGCCATGCATCTTGCCTTTGCATGAAAAGTTGTATTTTATTAAGCGGTATGAAATTTTATTAAGAAATAGAAACTTTTAAATTTTGTTGTAATTACCTAATTAATTAAGTAATTCGTGATTAAAAGAGAGTTGACGACGGCATGAATCACATCACGCCGTGTCGACGTACTTGGCGTGTCGGCCTGTGCGTCGTCAATGCAGGTCTGCGGCTTGATAGTATAATTATACGACTTGTCTTTTGCATATCTTGATGTGTAATAGTTGACCCCAATAAAATCATAAGACTCCCTAAGCTTTGCCGACTCTTCTTCAGTGAAGATTGGGAGTCTATCCCCCACCAAAGCTCGCATGGAAAACGGGTAATTACCAAACTTCACCGGATCCAAAAACCTGCTCATTAATCAATAATTAATTAAGCTAAATCCTTGATTAATACATGAAATTAATCCTAAATCATTTCTATATAGAATTCCTCTTAACATTACACACCATACAGGTATATATCTGAAGTCATAATCCCCTGTTACTCGACTTAATTGCAAGCTGACCTAATAGTACTAAAAATGTGAGTTTATACTATATAGTACTGTACTTACCATCCTACATTGAAATCAAGTACTCTTTGTTGCGCCTCTTTATTAAGTGGACTTTCATCATAAGGTTCATACCAATGTGAGTTAATTGTAATTCCCACTTTTCCCCTTTGTTTAGCCTGCAAAATCAAAAATTAAACTTAAACATGTCATCTTAATCTCACAAGTGCATGTTAATTAAACTTCTAAAGGGTATATGTGCAAAAACTTTTGGATTTAGCTGCCATGGAAGTATTAAAAATTACCTGGTAATGGGTTCTGTAGAGATCTACTGCTTCTGCATGAGCTAAGAGCAAGTTATGAGCAACTTTATAGGGTTCTCTGAGAGAATCTCCAACAGGGCAATTGAGAGGACCAAATCCTGGAATTTCTAAGTCTGGAGTGCAGTGGCCAGGAGCAAACATCCCATAGCCATATCCCATTGAAGCAAACATCCGAGGTTCATTCAATGTGATCCAATGCTTCACTTTATGCCCCAATTCCTCAAAACATAGATTCACATACTGCTTGTAATCATCTCTGTGAAATTTTAGTTAAAATGTTAGTACTAACCTTTTTATTAGTAAAGTGTCAAAATAGGGTCATTTTAGTACTACACTCACAGTATCCGTCTGCTTAAGAATCCACCATACTCATCTTCTAAAGCCTGGGGAACATCCCAATGGAATAGTGTAACATAGGGCTCAATTCCTACAAATATCACCAGCATAAGATTTTCTTAATATTGATTCTATTTTAATTACCATGAATGGTTTTGTCCAAATTACCATGAAGCTTTAGCTCATCAATCAGATTGTGATAGTACTTGAGTCCTTCCTGATTGGGCAGGCCACGGCCCTCTGCAGATTAATTAGTTTGTGTTAGTTTAATAAGATGCTTAAGGAATTAATCATATCAGAGATTGTAATTAAGATCAGAATTAAAAGATATTATATTATAGTACTTGGGAGTACTCTTGGCCAAGAGATGGAGAATCTGTAAGCTTGGAGGCCTATGTCGACTAAAAGCTGCACATCCTCCTGAAGTACAATTAGTAGAGATTAATCAGTTTAATTAAGATTAATTTAAGTACTAATATGGATTTATAACTTGTTTAATACTAAATATTCAAATATATATATATATATATATATATCCAAATGTGTGTTCATACTTTATAGCGGTAGTATGAGCCTGCTCCCGGATCTCCAGTTGATTTATCAACAATTTTTCCTGAAAAAAAAAATTCATAAAATAAATGAATTTTTACTATATTATTATAGTTAAAAATCACTAATTATTGTGAGAAATATGTCTATAATATTGTTCTTTAAAATTCGTGCGGCTGTTTGCATGAATGTGCCTGCTCCATTTCATTAATCCGTCAGCATATACTTTTTTTCTTAATTAATGTTTGTTTGACTTAAGATTTTAATAACATTGTTAATAAAATGATGCAACTTCTATTATCTTAAGTCATAAGAAACTTAATTAGTCACGTAAATTATGATTACTTCTAAAAGGATATGATTAATGTAATTTTTTATTTTTATTTACAACCATTATGTTTAGCATTAAGAAATTCATGTCTTTAATGCATGTTCAGTTCAGATGTACCTGAAAATTTTTTATATTTCATTTCAAGAAATACATTACAAATATCATAATTTATACTTATACTTCTTATATGATATTAAAGATAAATATGACTAGATCCGGCGTGGATTACATCATGTCATGTGTTTGATGATGTGATTCAATCCACACTATTGTGAACACGTCATCATCCGAACGAATATTTTCTCTAAAAAAGAAAATATTACTTCATCGGAGGTGCGAATGACAACGCAATATAGTCATTGCCGTCATCCGCACATCCGTCTTCGTGACATAATAGTGATGCTTTAACTTAGACCTGAAGACTTTTCACAAAACGTATCCCATATGCTTGGTCCTCTCCCTCCTGCCTTTGTTGCTCCTTCCACCTAATGAAAAACCCTCAATGTGAGAGCCAAAAAATTATCATGCACGAACGGTGCATATTTCGTTGTATTTTTTATCATATTAGTTGTATTGATACAATCAATGCAATCAAAATACAACGAAATTCACATGTACAGACTAAAGAGAGATTGCATGAAACCTGGAAAGCAGAGCTGGCAGCACCAAAAACGAAGTCATGGGGGAAGCTGTTATGTGGCTTATGATCCAAACTAGAAAATGACTCAATTTCCTCCTCAGATAAAGCAACATTATCGTTAATTAACCCCTTAACAACAAGATAATTACTTTTTAAACCAGTTGAAGAAGCTGGAGATACAACCTTCCAAACCCTTGGTTTCCTTAACAGTGAATTACTACTGGCTGTGTTCCTCTTAGAAGACAAAGCAGCAGGAACCTGAGCGTTAACTACAGTTAGAGCCATGCTGTTCTTTGGAATGAAGTGTGGTTAAGAGCTGCAGCCTTGGCCGCTTTATATAGGCGCAAGATCCTTTGGATTGAAAGCTTCCAAGTTCTCCGTTCTTAGAACGAGTTTCACATGAAGAGAAAAGCTGACAAAGCTGAATCAGCTCATTTACGTCCCACCAACTTCTTGTTTCATATTTTTCATTATATATTTCATATATTGATACCTACAATTTGATATTTAAACCTATTGAATATGTGCATGAAATGTTGTATTTTTCTTTTAAATAATTAAACATGGTGATATTTTCTATGTGATGTTATAATTTTTAGTATTATAGATATAAATATGGAAGTTCAGATGTTAGATATATAAATGTGTAAGAATTCTGTGACGTTAGTTAGGGGTGTAAAAGAGCCGAACATGAGCCAGCCCAGGCACTGCTCCTGTTCGGCTCGATTATATTTCGAGCTCAAAATGTGTGTTTGTGTTCGGCTCATTTGCTTAACGAGTCGAACACTAGTAGTTTACGAACAAAGAGTTGTTTTGACAACTCTAATCATGTAGTCATAAAATGTTAAGGATTGAGGCAAAATTTAAAACATCATTTGAAATAAATTTAATAATTTTTATTCTATTTTCTTAATTATTACTTTTAATTGATTATAAATCATTGTTGCCTTGTAGTCAATTAATTTTTTTAAAAAAATACTACTCATCAAATATATATATATATATATAATTGATTTGTAGTATTTAAAGCTAATTCGAGCCGAACACGAACAAACATCGTGTTCTGCTCGTTAACCTAGTGAATGAGACGAACACGGGCTTCATAATGAGTCGAACACGAGTTGTTTACGAACAACAACGAGCCTTTTTGACGGCCCTAATGTTAGTGTTATAGGAAGTTCAGAGGTTAAATTAAGAAAAAATATTAAAAAAAAGTGGTATACGGACATTTAACAAGAAAAATAAACTAATATCATTAATTAAATTATTTGTCAACTAATTTATAGGTAGCACGGTATGCCACTGTCCATCTTTCACGTGGGCTGGAGCAATTTTAGGGTACGGACCACAGCCTTTCAAAAGTAAATTGACTAAAGGTAACGTTTCTTACTATTTTAATGAATAGTCTCTGACAATGTATAAAAATTATTTTAATCCCAAAACCATATAATCATTTAATATATATATATATATATATATATATATATATATATATATATATATTAGATATATTATTTATATAATAATATATTATATATATTTATATCTAAGATAAAGTCTCATATGGTAATATGGTTAGTGTCTTTTTTTGCATACATTTGGTTCAGGTTTGAATCCAAACAGCTATTTTTTTCAACTTAATTTTAACTAGTCAATTTCGAGCCGAACACAACACAAATATTTAAATGGAGTCGAACACGAACACACTGTTTACAAGTCTATTTTGAACACGAGCCTATTTCGAACACGAGTTGTTTCGAACGAGCCAAACACGAGACGAACCTGAGCTCACTCAAGTTCGACCCATTTACTACGCTATATATATATATATATATATATATTAACAGAAATTACCAGAGGCTATTATAAGCGCATTCAGTCACTTCTAATATGTCTAACAATTTGAGTATCACCTTCTTAAAGCTCATGCCATCATAGGGGATTCAAACCCCTGACTTGAGGGGTCTTATACCGAAGATGTCAACTAACAGATCGAAATACGAGTATATGTATGTATATATATATATATATATATATATATATATATATATATATATATATAGAGAGAGAGAGAGAGAGAGAGAGAGAGAGAGAGAGAGAGAGAGAGAGAGAGAGAGAGAGAATTATGTAGGTGTACTGCATGTCACCTGACTTTTTTCCAACAATATAAAGTCATTAATAGGCAACCAATTATATAATAATGCACTCATATATTTTTAGGGGCATTTACGTACATAGCACCCACTTCTTATGTATTTACACATCTAACATCTTAATATTCATTTTTTTTTATTTACACCACCCAAATCTTTCATATCACATAATAAACACTACAATTTAATTTTTTTAAAATGAAATATAATCTCCCACATGTGAACCCTCTTGACCTAATATTCTCCTTGAATTCTTATTATTCCTTTTTTATTATCTTGAGTAATTTGTTTATTTGAGTTCTTGTCATGTACATGTGATTATGTAATATGCACATTTATTGTTATGGACATTTGCATATATACCACCAAATTGCTGTGAATTTACATATCTAACAGCTAAATTTTGTTTTTTTAGATTTACACCACAAAGTTTCATATCAGTAAAAGAATATTACTAATTTAATTTTTTAGAAGTTGGTGTTCTGTTCTGATATATAGTACATTGACTAAAAAACAAAATAAAAAACTTTTAAAATGTCGTGTTAGAGCTAGTTGTCGCGGATAAAAAGTCTCACATCGGCTAGGTGTAGAGCCAAAAAACAGTATTTAAATCACGGGCTGCCCACCACCCCTAAGAGCTCTTTTGGGAGGTGACAAGTGGTATCAGAGCAGATTACTGTATGTCAAGTGTGTGGACTCTTCATGGTCTAGTGGGACCCTCAATGGAGTCGATCCGTGATGAAGACATCACGTGATTGAGTGGAGGAGAATGTCACGGACAAAAAGTCCCACATCGGCAAGGTTTAGGGCTGAAAAGCAGTATTTAAATCATGAGCTGTCTACCACCCCTAAGAGCTTTTTTGGAAGGTGACATAGCACTCTCCCTGCAATTACAAAAATATGCAGCATTTCTTGCATTTATATACATACGATGACATATATGTAAAATTTAATGTTTAGGTGTTAGATATGTAAATAAACAAACATTGAGCGGCATGTGTGAGAAGTTGACTTTCTAATAAAGGAAAGTTTGCATCCAAATTTAAATCGGATTTATGTTTCACGTATCGTTCACACTTGAACAAAAAAGAATATTCTATTTAAATTTTAATTATGATAATTTTTTTAAACTTTTTTAATAATAATACAATATAAAAATAATTAATTATTAATTGAGCCAGTCATCACGCATTCAACTACATGATAGCAACAGATAAAGTTAGTGTCAATATAATAAGTCTAAAAACTAGATGATACACACAATTTTTCTTAGTTTTGGCATGTTGTTTTGCAACATCAGGAATGCATCTTAAAAATAAGAAATTATCAACAGAACGTATTGTCACCTCCCAAAAAAACTCTTAGGGGTGGTGGGTAGCCCAGGACGTAAATACTATTTTTCGACCCTACACCTAGCCGATGTGGGACTTTTTGTCCGTGACATTCTCCTCCACCCAATCACGTGACGTCCTCGTCACGGATCGGCTCCACCTAGGATCTCACTGGATCATAGAGAGTTCACACACCTGACATGCAGTAATCTGTCCGATACCACTTGTCACCTCCCAAAAGAGCTCTTAGGGTTAGTGGGCAGCTCAGGACTTAAATACTGCTTTTCGGAGCTACACCTAGCCGATGTGGGACTTTTTGTTCGTGACAGCATGCCAATAATATAAATGAATAACTGATAATCGAGAGCTAAAAGCTCAACTATAGAGAAATCATTGGGATATAACTCTGCGAGATGAATTAGCTTTCCCTTATCAAAAGTTGAGAATGAATCACTTCGATTTAGAAAAGCAATACAAAGAAACAACTGGGTACTTGCTTTAGAGAAACAATAATTCAACTCTTGAAGTTGTATGTCAATCACACTGTAGAACAACTCAGCACGATAATGATACAAATTTGTAATTTCTTCGCCTTTGCAGATTGTTCTCCGTCAAGCCTTAAAAGAGGAGTTTATATTTAGAACATCAATTCAAATAACATTACAAAAGCGAGACACTACTTGTAATAAGGAATCACGTCCATTTTCTCGCATCATTTGCAATCTTTGCTTTGATAAATGCACCAATTTCATTACATTCATAATATCTTGATCTTTTTTTTTTTAAGATTGTGACAATTCATTCATAACTCCTAAAATATCAATTATTAAATGCATCATGAATACAAAGTTAATACTTTCCATTACATCACTTAAAACACCAACTCAACTAATTGTTGATCATGCAATCTATCCTCT
>NEWO01000067.1:1660602-1696019 GCA_003013225.1 Phalaenopsis aphrodite
TTATGGTTGTCATCCTCAGAGTATATATTTAAATATAATTTTTGCGTTCCTTCTACGTAGTTGCATGATAAATCAATTGCTATATATGACAATATTACTAGAGAAAATTAGATGCATACCACAATATTCCTATGTATTTACATATCAAACACCCAAAGTTTGATATCTATACTTATAACACCCAATATTCTTATGTATTTTTATGTAATGAAAGTTTGGATGTTAGGCATGTAATATGGTACTTATTTACCCAGTATTCTTTTAGAATTTACATGCGTACCACCCAACTTCTATATATTTACATATACATCTAACATTAAGACTTTACTCTTTACATTTAATTTATATCATACAAAATTTTTATGTCACATAAAAATATGATATAACTTTTCGTGTATAGGTGAGATGACATATACATGAAAGGTGAAATTAGGTGTTACATATGTAAATACATATAAATTTAGGGGTATTTATGTAAATTCTCCAAAACACTATATATATAGTCTTCCTTCTATCAAGTTTATATAAACCAAATCCTCTGTTATTTCCTTGAACCAAATAGCAAAGGCTTCTAAAGAGATATGGGCAGTCAACTCATAAGTCTTCTTATTCTCTCTCTCCTCTTCTCCCTCGCCATCATTTCTAAGGCTTCAAGACCCATTCCTGATTATTATTCCCACGACCCAATCAAGACCGTTAATCTCGGCGGTTGGCTGGTCACTGAGGGATGGATCACACCTCACCTGTTCGATGATATTCCTATAAACAAAGATCTATTGGTAACCCTCTCACACTTCTTTCTTATTTTTCATATACATATTCAATCATAATTCAAGGGATTCAAATCCAAAGATGATATGGATTGCATCAAATTATGCATTCGACAGCATGATGCGACCCACACTGTGTTCCGAATGTAATGTGTACATCTTGTTTGTTTTGTAACTTATAGGATGGAACACAAATTCAACTCAAGTCTATAACCCTAAAGAACTATCTCTCAGCCAACAATGGAGGGGGTTCAACGGTCAGCGTAAATCAACCAACAGCATCTACATGGGAAACATTCAAAGTATACTTGCTTAATCAAACCCACCTCACTTCATCATTCAAATTTACATTTGAGCAATATTAACATGAATTTAAATCTTAACGGTCGAATTTTTTTTAGTTATGGAGAATCACAGAGACCAGTTTTCAGTTTAGAGTTTTGAACTGGCAGTTCTTCAGCCTCGATGATAATGGAAAACTGGTGGCCACTTCGACCGCATCGGACGACTCGAACTCTTCACATAATTTCATGATCGTGAGGAATAATGGTGAGCCCAATCGAGTCCGGATCAAAGCTCCAAATGGTTCATTTTTAAAGGTGAATTCAGATGCAACGGTGACCGCTGATCATCCGGAGAGAACTAGCTGGGGAGACGATGATCCTTCAGTGTTCTTGCTCACCAACGTGCTTCAGTTGAAGGGGGAGTTTCAGGTCACCAATGCCTACGGATCAGATAGCGCCGCCTCTGTGATGAAGGTGAGATGAGTTTAGTTTTGACCAGGCACGGAATATTTTCTACTTCTTTTGTGGGAGATAAATTTTTTTCACTTATTCATTATAATTTGCAAAGTAGAGAAAATGTTCCAAAAAATTTTCATTTGATTAATTTATTCTGATGATTCATTATGATTATTTATATATTTAACACATTTATAATACTGAAATCTGTCATATCACATGAAAAAAATCATTATTTTAAAATTTAAAAAAATACATCATTCCATATATATACCACTGTCGGATCTCCTCTTCCTTCTTGAAGCGCTTCCATCTTTCATCCCACATTTCCATCTTCCTAACCAGTATCTCACCTTTATGCATCCTCCGCCAAGATTTCGCCGTCGTTTAGGGCAACCTAAGAAAACAGAGCAATATTTTAAGGCGGATGAAAGACATAAATGTTATTATGATTAGCTTAAAGTATAAAATTCAGGATGGGGGATGGTTGCCCCTCTGGACCCAACTTAGGTCCGGATGTTGTTAATACTAAACACAAAGGTGTGCCTGAGACTGGAATCTTGCATGCATGGTGCTTGCAGAAGCATTGGGAGAGTTTCATTGTGGAAGAAGACTTCAAGTTCGTGTCTGAGAATGGATTGAATGGGGTGAGGATTCCAGTTGGGTGGTGGATAAGCTTTGATCCAAATCCACCTCGTCCATTTGTTGGTGGATCGTTGCACGCATTGGATAATGCCTTCTCTTGGGCGGAGTAAGCTAAAAATTAAGTTTTTCAGACACATATGAACTTCCGTCTTCCATAAAAATTTGATTTTTATTTCTTTTTTTCATTTTTCAATATAGGAAGTACAACTTAAAGGTGATCATAGATATCCATGCTATGCCGAGCTCGCAGAATGGCTGGGACCACAGTGGAACAAGGGATGGATTACAGTCATGGGGTCAGAGTGATGATGACATCCGTCAGTCAACTGCTGTCGTTGACTTCCTAACTTCCAGGTATTGCTAATTTCAGTGTTGACCTTAACTTGATCAAATGAAACTTTGTGTTTGACAAGCTACGGGTAGTTTGATTCAGATAAAAGCTTGAATTGAGCTCGAGTCAAGCTTGAAAAATTGAGCTGATTTACAATCCTAGAATGAGGTTTAGCAATACTCATGCACCGCTCGTTGTTCTGCATACAGATATGCAAATAGAACGAGCCTATATGCAATCGAGCTGATCAACGAACCATTAGCTCCCGGAGTCACTCTAGATACCCTCAAGAAGTACTACAGAGTTGGCTACAATACAGTCAGGAAGTACTCCAACGTGCATGTCATCCTGTCGAATCGCTTATCGATCGGTGATCCCAAAGAGCTCATCCAATTTGCAAGCGGCTTCTCCGGCTCGGTCGTCGACGTCCATTACTACAATGTCTTCTCAAGCATCTTTGCAGGCATGTCGGTGCAACAAAATATCGACTATATATATAACAATCGTGCTCCGGCTCTCAGTTCTCTCATGGTTTCAAATGGCCCTCTCATCTTTGTTGGTATGAAACATGCTTTCATTGTTTTAAAATCACTGCTAAAAGTCTCTGCAGCCCTAACCCTCTAGAACATATAGGTGAATGGGTGGATGATATGGATGTCCAGGATGCTTCGAAGAATGATTATCAACGGTTTGGATCGGCCCAGCTTGATGTGTATGGGAGGGCGACCTTTGGGTGGTCATACTGGACTCTGAAAGCTGACCAAAACCAGTGGAGTTTGGAATGGATGATTAAAAATGGATACATAAAAATATAACCATTTTCACTTTGCCCCCTAATGATTTCAGTATTTGCATCGACATTTCCCAATTCCTACCTTTTTTAACATTTCTAATACCTAAATTTTGAATTTTTACATTGATACCACCAAATTTTTCATATTACAAAAAAAAGAAAACCGACATTTTCTTGCATATATGAAGACATATTCAGTCACACCGAATGAGGAGGTGTCAAGTATGCAATGGTCCCACCATAATACCACGTGCACCTCCTCATTGGAGTACTGATGCATCAGTACTCATGAGGTAATATTTTTTCTGCATATATAAGGTGGTTTGTATGTAAAAATTGAAGTTAAGGTTTTTAGATATGCAAATACGTAGGAATAGAGCGGTGTATACGTAAATATATCTTGTATTTTATATCTTGCACTTGCTTTTATCATGTAAGCAGAATTGCATGTTTGATCTTGTAAAATTTGCATGTATAAGCTAATCTATAAACTTTGTGAGCGGATACATATGCTCATATGATAATTTTTTAATTATGTTTCTATTATAAATGAAAAAATAAAATAAATTAGGAATTTTTTAGAACACTATTTGGTTTTAATTAAGGTTACTTAAGTTATTGGCTGATTAATTAAATCATTAAACTGATTAATGCTTTATGCTACAAAGTAAATCAACATTTTAGAATTAATTAAATTAATACTTTTAAGGAAAAATTACGTATGAGCCACACAATACGTATGGATTTTAAGTATGGCTCTTATGGATGTAAACATGTCTTACAATTCTTATAGTTATTTATATAGTTCCTATGTATGTAAACATGTCTTACAATTATAATGTATAAAAATATTGAGGTGATACCGAGGGCGGCGACTCGGCAGGCAATAGAGCTTTTAACGTGAGGAACGTGCTTAGGGCTGTCAAAAGAGCTCGTTATTTGCGAACAGTTCGTGTTCGGTTCGTCAATGAGTTCGTGTTTGATTCGTTCGATAAGTAAACGAGATGAACGTGAACAATTTTTTTTCGTTCGGTTAGTTGAACGAACCAAACACGAACAGTGATGTGTTCGTTCGTGTTCGAATCATTATTGTTTGAAATATAAAATAGTTTAAAATAATTATATATAAGCAATTTATGGTATTTTAAAAAATTAAATTTTATAAATTATAATATATAATAATAAAATAATAATAATATATTAATATATTATATTAGTAATATACTAATATAGATATTATATATTTATATAATATAAGTTATATAATTAATATAATATATTATTTATATATATTAATACTAGCTCGTCGTTCGCGAACAGCTCGTGTTCGAATTGGCTCGTCGTTCGCGAACAGCTCCTGTTCGACTCGTTCGTTAAGAAACAAACACGACCAGTGATTTTACGAACAATTTCGAACACGAACTTATTTCAAACAAACTAAATTTCAAACGAACCAAACACGAATACAAGCTTTGTTCGTTCGTGTTCGGTTCGTTTACACTCCTAAATGTGCTAGATATTATTATTTGTATTTCTATTATTTAATTCTACTTAAGGATAGTTTTGTTTTTCCACTTATTGTACATGTATACTCTTATAATGAGGTGTTTGTGGTAGTTGGAACCCTAGCCACTTTTCATTGTCTCTTATTTTTCTCTTCTTCTCAATATCAATCTTTAACATGGTATCAGAGAAGTTTTGATCCATTCATATTGTTATTTTGACCCCCAATTATTGAACTAAGGTAAAATGACATTTTTGTAATGTGGTACCGCTCACCTACCACGTCTCACCTACCACTCACCTACCGTTCACTTACCGCTCACCTACCTCCCACCTACCACTCTCTTGCTTCTATAAATAGAGAGGGTGTGAGGCTTAGGAGAGCAAGAGAAGAGATCTTAAGCTATCACGAAGGAGGAGAAAGGGAAGAGATATTAAGGGAAGAGATCTTAAGTTATCACGAAGGAGGAGCAAAGGGAAGAGATCTTAAAGGGAAGAGATCTTAAGCTACTACAAAGGAGGAGAGAATAGCTAGAGAGTTAGAGAGGAGGAGAGCATCTCGAGGCCTTGTATCAAGGTGTCGCTTGAGAGGGAGACCATAAAAGGAAGATGAGGGCTCATCTCTATGTATAAGTTATGTATTCTCTATTTCTTTTGTCTTAGTGAACTATTTGATTGATTCCCTTCCGTGGACGTAGATCCAGTTGGATCGAACCACGTAAACGATCCGTTTTTGCTTGTGTTCTTTGCGTCTCATTTCTATGCCAAGAAGTACATATCTCACAACACATATCTTTCACGGATCCAACGAAAGCTAGGGTCGGGAGATGCGTGCTAGGGCAGAGGAGCTTTGGTGGCTTCGGCTCGGGAGGCAGCAGCTTCTGCACCGTAACGATCAATACCCCGCCAGGGATTGTCGCTTGCATCCATTTCGACTTGGGCTGAGGTTTCTTCTTCGTTCCAACTGCAACTTAGTACACAAACTCCCATAGCCCCGACAACTCTGCTTTAAGTTGGCGGCAGAGCTCCGCGAGGGTTCGCGGCGCCAACTTAGGTGAAGAATCAGCATCTAGGGTTTTGAAACAGAGAGAAGGGGTGGAAGTGATTGATCGAAGAAAAGAGTGGCGGAAGGAGTACATGGATTTGGTGAAGGAGAGAAGGGGGCGTGTGAAGACGAGGGTGTGCGGCTAATGGGCGTGACCAGGAGGAATTTTCTTGCCACACAACCACGTGTCATGTCTGCCTCATCAAATATAGGTTTGTCTTTCTCTAGCTCATCAGGTATATCTTCTTCTATTTGGTTTCTTGACTCTGAAGCCTCTCATCATGTGTCATCTGATTTTACATCATTTGTATCCTTACATCCTGCATCATCCGTATCAGTCATGATTGCTGATGACACACCTATGTCATTAGCAGGCATTGAGTCTGTATGCACACCACACTCATCTCTTTCAAATGTTTACTATATCCTCAATCTTACTCTAAATTTTGTTTCTATTGATCAACTGTGTGATTTTGGTTTCTCAGTTATATTTTCTTCCACCTCTTGTTATGTGCACGATTCGCAATCTAGGAGGCCAATTAGGATAGGTCGTAGGCAAGGTGGACTTTATATTTTGGATGAGCTAAAAGTTTTAGATGTTGCATCTTCCAGTGTTGACCTATCATCATTTCGTTTGAGTTTATCATCTTCTAGATTTTATCTATGGCACTCTCGTCTTGAACATGTCTCTTCTTCTCGTTTAAAATACTTAGTTTCTAAAGGAGTTTTAGGTGAGTTAAAAAGTCGTGATATTTCTGATTGTTGTGATTGTAAACTTGCTAAATTTTCTGTTTTACCCTTTTCTCAAAGTGTTTCACTTTCCATTGCACCTTTTAACTTGGTTCACTCGGATGTATGGGGTCCATCACCTGTTGCTACTAAAGGTGGATCTAGGTATTATGTCTCATTTATTGATGATTAAACTAGTTATTGTTGGATTTATCTTATGAAAAATCGTTCTGAATTTGTTAGTGTTTATCATATATTTCACGTATTTATCAAAACTTAACATAATGTTGTTATTAAGTATTTTAGGTGTGATCTGGGAGGTGAATATATCTCTACCAAGATTTTCTGAATTACTTGCATCTTATGGGACTTTTCTTCAAACATCTTGTACTGAACAAAACGAAGTTGCTAAAAGGAAACATCGTCACATTGTTGAAACATCTCGATCCTTTTTTTTGTTTGGATCCGTTCTAAGTGAATTTTGAGGGGAAGCTATTCTTATTGTAGTCTACATTATTAACAAAATTTCATCTTCTATTACTTCAGATTTGCCTCCCTTTGAAAAATTATTTGGTCAGACTCCTGATTATTCTGTTTTGAAAGTTTTTGGTTCTACTTGTTTTGTTCTTCTTTCTCATGTACAACGTAATAAATTGTCTTTGCGTTCGGTAATCTGTCTATTTCTTGGTTATGGTGATGGTCAGAAAAGATATTGTTGTTATGATCCTGTCACTCACAAATTTTTTGTATCACGCCATGCTGTATTTCTTGAGCATATACCATTTTACTTCATCCCTCCTTCTGATAGCCTTACAAATTCTGATCTTATCTCAATTCGATCATTTTCATACAAATACAGATATTGAATCTCATCATGTGATTCATCATCCAAATAATGTAGATAATGAGCTTTGTAGGGTTGACATCAGTAGTTCTGCAGATCTCGATGCTCCCTATATCTCTACTGCTCCCCAAGAAACTTCAGTGATTGTGGATCCTACTCTTCCTCCTTACCCTCAACGTGATTGTAAGTCTACTAAATTGTTGGATTTTGTTCACTCCACTTATTCTACTTCTTTTGCTTCTTTTTTAACCTCCATTCATAATTTGTTTTAGCTTTCTTCTTATCAAGAGGTTGTTCTTGATCCTCTTTGGCAGAAACCTATGACAGAACAATTTTTTGCTTTACACAAAACAAATACTAGGGACATTATCTCTCTTCCTCAAGGAAAACATACAATTGGTTCTCGTTGGGTGTATAAAATCAAAACCAAGTCTGATGGGTCCGTTGAGCGATATAAAACTCGTTTGGTTGCTAAGGGACTTTCTCAATATCATGGTCTGAATTATGAAGAAACATTTGATCATGTTGCCAAAATGACAACTATTCGTACTCTTATTGCAGTCACGTCTATTCATTGGTGGCATATCTCTCAAATGGATGTTAAAAATGCATTCTTAAATGGTGATTTTAAAGAGGAAGTTTATATTGTGTCTTCACTAGGTGTCTCTCATTATCATGGTGAAGTTTGTAAATTAAAGAAAACTCTCTACGATCTTAAACAAGCTCCTCGAGCTTGGTTTGAAAAGTTTTCTATTGTCATTGCATCTCTTGGTTTTCATTCTAGCTCACATGACTCTGTCTTGTTTCTCAAGTGCACCTCTCATGATCGTATTATACTCTCTTTATATGTTGATGACATGATTATTACTGAGGACGATGAAAATGCGATTGCAGAGTTGAAATTACAATTAGCTCAATAGTTTGAGATGAAAGATTTAGGTGCACTTCGATACTTTTTGTGATTGAAGTGACTCATTCTCATAGAGGTTATCTTCTTTCCCAATCTAAGACTCTGTTTGGCACAGCTGCAGCTTCTCAACTTTTCAGCTACAGCTGCGCTGCCCCAGAAAGCTGTTGCGGGGAAGTTGGTTGTCTGTTTGGTGCAACTATGTGAAAACAACTATCGTGCAGTTGTTTATAGAAAAATAATCATTTTGTCCCTCTTCAGTAAAGCTGTTTAAAACATAATATAAAATAAAAACCCTATATGAATATTTTGATTTCAAAATCAAGTCATTTTCACTTCTAAAGCCCGTAAAGTTGTTATCCTCACACAAAATTAAATTAAAGAAAATAATCACCATATGTTATAACCCATCAACTAATATCAAGAAGAAGAAATCTCACCATTTGAGCAAGCACATATATGGAACAAGCAAAAAATACATACAAAAACTGAAGTGAAAAGGCATTTTTTATGCTTAGCTTGTTTCTCTTTGTCATCATGATAATCAATATAGTTGTCTCCAAATAAAACAAAGAAGAGGAAGAAGAAGAGATCAACATCACACCTCTACCTGCTTCTTTTTAGTTCTTGAGTGGTGGCGGCGAGATCGAGATGGAGGGAGGGATTGCGAAGAAAGTGATTAGTGGCGTCGAAACAGGGAAGAGGATAAGTGATCGAAACAGGGAAAATGGATGAGGAGAATTGCTCGACAGTGAAAATGGGGAAGAAGAAGCACTCGAATCACTTTGGGGAAGCCGGCAAGATCGACGCGAGAAAGGGGAGAAGGATCGCCACGGAGAGATCTACGCAAGAGGGGTAAAAGGGGCACAGGGGTAAAAGTCACGCCGAGGAAGCTTGGCCGCGGAATAGAGTTGGCTTTCGGCTTTCGCAGCAAGTCGCGGAAAGTCGCGACAACAACGCCGCCCTCCCAACATACCTCAAGTATATTGGCATCATCCTTGAACAAGCTCGTCTCTCTAATACTCGGACAACTACTACTCCTCTTGAGCTTAATGTTCATCATACCTCTTATAATGGTGTTCATTTGTTCGATCTCACTTTGTATCGTACATTTGTTGGCAGCTTGATATATCTTACCATCACTATATCTGATATATCTTATGCATTACATGTTGTCAGTCAGTTTGTTGTCTCTCCTACTTCAGTTCATTGGGCAGTTGTTCTTCACATTCTTTGTTATCTTCGAGGCACTCAATTTCAGAGTCTTCACTTCCCTGCATCTTCTTCCTTGGAATTACGTGCCTACGCAGATTCTGATTGGGGTGGTGATTCCACCAATCGTAAGTCTACCCCAAAATTTTATATTTTTCTAGAAGATTCTCACATTTCTTGGACGAGTAAGAAGCAAGATGTTGTCTCTCGCTCTTCTAACGAAGCTGAGTATCATGTCATGACATCTACCACTGTAGAAATTGTTTGGTTGCACTAGTTACTTGCTGATACGATTGTCTTTTTCTCTAACCCAACTCCCATGTACTGTGATAACAAGAATTCCATACAAATTGCTCGCAACTCAGTTTTCCATGAGCACACCAAACATATTGAGATTGATTGTCATTTCACTAGTCATCACTTTCAGCATGACACCACCACCTTACCCAATATTTCTTCCTCCATTCAACTTGCTAACGTGTTTCCCAAATCGCATTCCACTCAACGCTTTTATTTCTTGGCTAGCAAACTCTCTATGATTCCCCTTGATACATCATGAGTTTGAGGGGGAAAAAAACAGGTTGCAAACAGCACATAGCAAAATTGAAGGGTGTAAGCTGTAATTATCTAAAATCACTATTTTACTGATTTATTATTTTATCATAAAATCATTTAAAAATTTTATTTTTATTATTTTTATATAGCAAAACTCGATCAAAAAAAAAAAAAAAAAACCAATCAAAACTTGATCCGAAAAACTGCTTTTGATCCATCTCCGATCTACATAAATGATCCAAAGCCATTCGACGAAATGCCCACAAGCTAAAATCAAGAGGAAGACAGTCAAAACCATTTATAAACACAGGAAGGCAGAAAGAATACGGGATCTTCTCGCCGGCGAAGAAGAAGATGCAGGTGGATGAATCTTGGCCGTCGAGTTCTCTTTCTCCTTCTCCTCCCTCCTTCGAATCGCCTCCTTGATATTGCTCTTCTGAACTTCCCCATGGCCGTAGATCGCTCCGGTAGATAGCATCTCGCCGGCGAATTCCGAGGGTTTCGATTGGGGTTTGCGCGGCTAGCGAGTGGGGAGGTTTTATCGTGCTGAAGCTCGTGTGCCAGATCCTGTAGCGGAACCAACTGGTCGGAGTGGGCACAGGATAGGCTACAGGGAATAGCAGTTGGCGGGATGAGGATCGGAAATATTGGGGTTTGGATATATATAATAATATAAAAATAAAATGAGGAATAATAAAATTTTGTAAAAGAATTCTTGTCACGTGATTGTTATTTAAAATAATTTATTGCGTAATTTTTTTAAAAAATAAAAATGATATTACTAAATTAGATTATTTTGTTTATTCATAAAATAAATTTAAATAATTTTATGGGAATTTTTTTAAGACATTGCAATTGCAACTTATCGAATAATCTGTTCATAAGTTGATTAAAAATAATCTGCTGATAAGTTACGTGCGGTGACTATTAGAAATTTTTATCTGTCAGATCGCTGTCAGAAAACTGTTATCACATCTACTTAGAGAGGTGTGGTGTGAAAATGCTGCTTTCAACATTTTCAAAACACAATTTACCCAAAAAATACAGTTATATTTTCAAAAGGTCGAGACAACAAATAAACTATGTCAAACAAACCTTTATTGAGTTTGATGTAAGTTTCTGGAGAAGGGGAAGTACATAAATTTATTTTAAAATGCTATAATTATCCTTTTCAAAGTGAATAGTGCTCTCCTCTCCTGTCGCTGTCAGTGGTTTGTTGTTTGACTTGACTCAACCCCACTTTAAGTCAAAATAAATATAGTGATTGAGTGAAATTTCTCTTAGCCTAAAATTACGTGTTTGAATCACACATTTGCAAGGACATTTTTTTTTCATATAATTTTTTGTGCACACATATTAAAGATTATGATTCAGATATGCATGCGGTATTCGATCATGACCGTAGATTCTACGGCCATGATGTATTTCGATGTAGAGATGTATTACAGTCATGATGTATTAAAAAAAATTAAGTGGGCCCACCGAAATACATCCTGACCGTAGATCACTGTGATCTTCGGTCAGGATCGGACACTGCATGCATCTCTGCATGCGGTGTCTGTATGCAATAATTTTTCCCGTTGATGTATCAATACGATATAATTTCATATACTTAATGCTTGAATCGTTTCTTTATTTATTGAAAATTGTTCAAACATTATGTTGCTGGGGATAGCTATTATATGTGGTTTCTGTTGCTAATAGCGCTGTAAAAATAGCTTATTGTTCTCGAGCAGCTCGTGTTCGGCTCGTTCTTTAAGTAAAAGAGTCGAAGAAGAACAAGTTTTTAAAGCTCGAATTATAAACGAGCCGAACATGAACAACTATTTGTTTGCTCGTGTTCGGCTCATTTTAGCTCGAAATAAAAAAATATTATATATAATTATTTATATAATAATATATTTCATATATTATATTATATTATATATATTTATATTTAAGTTTAAATCATAACCGCTATATTATATTATATTATATATATTTATATTTAAGTTTAAATCATAACCGCTCGTGTAGTAATCTGGTTATGTGTATTGTTTTGCATACATTTGGTATGGGTTCGAATCCACAATTTTACATATATTTTTTCAGTTTAATTTTAACGAGCTAATTTCAAGCCGAACACGAATATTTAAATCGAGTCTAGCACGAGCACAACCCGAGTTCGCTCAAGCTCGGCTCGTTTAGAGCCCCAGTTGCTAAATACACCACATCAGATATTTTTCTTCAAACTATTATGCATATTAAGAAGCTGTCAATGAACAATGTGAATAACTTGTGCATAAAATATTCATGCTTCCATACTCATGAAATAGATATTAAAATATTTATCAATTATTTTATGATCATTCTAAATATCAGAGAAAAAATTTATATAATTAAATATAAACTATCTAAATAACATACATAACACACTAAATAATTTCTATTTACAAAACTAGCACCTAAATATTTTATTTGAGCTATCAAATCCATAAGATATAGTGTGTCACAATCAAATCATTCTAAATTTTATAAAAATAATAAAAAAAAAATTGGGATTTTATTATGTTTTTTTTTTATTTTATGTGATAATTTGAAAAATAAAAAATAGAGTCCTAGTTTTTTAAAAAATAATGTTTGGGTCGATATGTATGTAATTGCCCCAAATAAAGAAATCTTTATTTAGATCATGTGCAACCTCCTTTAAATGGAAAAAAAAAATATTACATTGGGAGTACTGATGCATCAGTACTCAAATGGTAGAGTGTCACGTATGTAATGGTCTCACCATGGCGCCACGTGACACTCCATCATTAGAGTACTGATGCATCACTACTACTTAGGTAATATTTTTTCTTTTAAATTAGGGACACTGCTCATTTTACATTCACATCACTCAATTCTTATGTATTAACCTATTTAATTATATCTTTACTAAGAATTTTACATTTCTACAACTCAATTTTTATGTATTTACATATTTAAGACCTTTATTTTAATATTTATTATTAAAATACATAAGTCTAAAAAATCTATGCTTAAAAAGACAGATTTCACTTTTAAAATATAATCATAATAATAATTTTTATCTTATATTAAAATTTTCAATGATATGTATGTAAATATGAATGTTTAGATAATAAATATGTGTAAATACATAAAAATTATGTGCTATGTGTAAATGACAAAAAAAATTTTAAAAAAATTATTTTAGCAAAAGAGAGTATTCCCCCGTGTTATTTCGCATTATTCAAGTGTGATTGTGGTAGTATTCATATATTATTATGTTTTGAAAATATTCACAGTTTTATAATAACATAATAATATATTAATACCACCACAATAATATCTAAATAATGAGAAATAGCACGAGAGAAATATTCTTCTGTGTTATCAGATTAAAGCAATAAAATGAGTTTTTTTTTTGCGCTCAATGTGAAGTTGATTCATTGGACTCAAGACTTACTTGTATATCACAGAAAAATATTACACCAGTACTACGCATGTAGAGTAACGTGCGTAGCCAATAAAATCACGCCACGATACCCCACGCGACACAGAAAAAAAACAACGCAGTAACACGGGGAATATCCCCCCCCCGTGTTATTCATGTGTTATTGTGTGTTATTCATGTGTTATTGTGTCCTGAGAATATTCCTAGTGTTATAATAACACAATAACACATGAATAACACACAATAACACAAGAATAACACGGGGGGGGATATTCCCCGTGTTACTGCGTCGGTGTTATTACTCTGTCGGGAATATTTCCCTTGTTATTCAAATGTTATTGTGTGTTATTCATGTGTTATTGTGTTCTTAGAATATTCTTGGTGTTATAATAACACAATAACACATCAATAATACATGAATAACGCACAATAATACATGAAAAACATAGGAGAGAATATTTCTCGTGTTATTGCACTTTTTTTTTTTTTTTTTTTTTTGCTCTACCGCGCTAGATGTATTAGAAGTGCTTCGTTCTTAAATGCCTCTTTAAGCACACCGAAAGCCACTTTGATTCTTCGCCAGCCTTGCACTCTCATTCTTGTACCCTCCCCCGTCATCATCATCTTTTCCTCACACTCACTAAAAGTTCTGTGCTCCCTCGCCAAACCCTAAGCCATTAGAACCACCCTTTCCATTTCTCTCTCTCTCCCTCCTCCATTAATCTTCTCCACAACTTCAACTTACTCACAGCCCAACAATGGCGTCTTCCCGAACTCTCATTGTATTCTCCCATGCCGTGCTCATACTCCTCTTGGTTGCTAGGCGAGAGGCGGCGAACTCTGCGGCGGCGCCGTCACCTTTGTCATCACCTCCCCCGGCGGATTGCATGTCGGAGCTGTTCACTCTTTCCGGCTGCCTGGCTTATGTGCAGGCAGGAAGCACCTTAGCGAAGCCGGATGCTTCCTGCTGCTCGCCTCTGAAGAAGGTGGTGAAGGAGAAGCCGTCCTGCCTTTGCCAAGCGTTCGGCTCAGGATCTTCATTTGGCATCAGCCTTAATGCGACGAAAGCCCTCTCTTTGCCTTCTGCTTGTAATGTCAAGACCCCCAAGTGCAAGTGTGAGTGTTTCTTTTCTTTTGAATTGAATTTTTGTTCGAGATGTTCTGATTAAACTTGTTTACCCATGTGATCTGTTTCTTTTTTTTTTTCCGATTTCTCCCTCTCTTTTTCTCTGTTTTTCTTATTTTTTCTTTGTTGCAGTAGCTGTGGGTGGTGCGCCTTTGGGAGCTCCTGGTATGATATCTATTTACTGTCTCGTGCTCATCTTATCCATGATTGTTTTTTCTGCTTAGTTGCATCTGAGTTTGAAGGGCCGATGAAACGTGGCTAAAAATTTGAATTTGTTTATGCACAGAGGAATTTTGTTTTAGTATTAATTTGCTAGATCTTCAATCTCCCGAAACTTACATTATCTTTAAAGAAACTTAGGTGAAAAAATTATTGCATCATGTGTCCAATAACAGGGGCCACGTGGCAATTTGGGCCCACTGACATACTCGGTTCGGGTCTGGGTTGCCACATGACACTCTGTCATTGGACACCTATGCAGGTGAAAAAATGACTATAGAAAAGCGTTCTCCTAATCAAGGCGTATTTAGGGAGAAATTATTGTATCATGTGTCCAATAACAGGGGTCATGTGACAATTTGGGTCCATTGACATACACGGTTCAGACCCGGGTTGCCACGTGGCATTCTGTCATCAGGTGTCCTGATGCAATAATTTTTCGTATTTAGGAGGGGGGCATGAGAGATCCCCAAAAATGTTAAGATATTTTTTTATACATATTTTTTGCATGGCTTCATATGAAGATGATTCTCTACGCTCTTCGTGAGCTACTTAATCTCCAACATTCTTCATAATTTCCCCGCAGAAGTCTCCATCATACCCCCATATTTGATCTTCTGGGACAAGCATCTTCAACTAATCTCTCTTTGACATTTATTCAAGACATTCATCTCTATTTAAGACTTTCTCTAAATTCAGAAAACACAACTCATATATCACCTCACATCATCACATGAAAAAGTTTTTTTATTGTTATATTTCGTCACATTGATTTTGATGGGATGCATAACCACCTGATGAATCAATTTTTCTATCATCGTAGTGGACGATGAAGGGCTTAATGTCATGCTATCATTCATGTTTGCCACTGTTGAAATTTTTTTTCCAAAAAAAAAAAAAATTCCTCTCCCAGAATCCTTGGAAAAAAAAAACAAACAAACAAAAAAAGGATCACCTGAAAAAAGAAATAAATTTCAGAAAATAAAAACAATTCTCTTTTTTTTCCTTTCTTTATTTTTCCTTTTCCCGAAATTCTTTTCTTTCCCAAAAAAAAAAAAATCTTTTCACAGATTTTTGTTTTCCTCTTGTTCCAAAAAAAAAGTTCTTTTTTTTCCAAAAAACCAAAACTAAAAAGAAGAAGAAAAAATCTTTCCTGGAAACACTTAATATGTTTTTCACAGAATCTTTTTTTAAAGTTGCTTTCCCTACTCTATTTTTTCAAAAGAGGAAAAGAATAAAGGAATATTCCCTCGAGTGCAAATCCTAGTTCATTTCCTCCTCTACTTTTCCAAAGTTGGGTTCTCTAGATCAAGGGATCCATGCTACCGAACCTCGTTTCTTTCCCTTCGGCACCTATTTTACTTCGTAACCATCGACGCATGCTGCAAAAAAAGCCGACAACACTCTAGATTTGCTGTTGTCGATGTCGAACCACACTCCAATCATGAACCTGAAGCTATGATATTAATTGTTATGTGAAAACAATACAAAACTGTAGAAATTCACGTAATAAAAATCAAATACAAAAAAATTACGTGGTTCGATGCAAGAATTAGTATAGCAAGAATAAATCAAGATAAAACTGCCCTATGAAGGTTGCAAGGAGTAGTAGACGTTTAGATTAATTAATGAGAGATTTCCAATAAACAACACAGTAAATTTTCATTAATTGGGTGCCTTTGAGCTGCTGGAATATTTACTTTTTTTTTTGTAATATGATAAAAAACCTATCTAGATTGTTGTCTATGGAAACAATTAGGCTTTATGAATAATTTGTCTACTTACCTTTTAAGCAAACTTAGGTGTATGCTTTTTGCGGATGATATCTTTCTTGTGGATAAGATTTGAGAAAGAGTTTAGGATAAACTTAAATTATGGAGGTCTATGTTAGAGTTTAAATGCATTCATTTGAGTAGATTAAAATTGAATACATGGAATGTAAATTTAGTAGTAGTGGATCTAGTGGCAGAATTTTAACAATGAGTGATCAAATCATTAAAAAGAGTGAAACGTTTTAGATATTTCGAGTCTATTGTTCAAAGTGATGGTGATGTAGATGAGGATGTTATTAGTAGAATTCAAGCTGGATGGTTGAAGTGGGGGAGTGCATTGGGTCTATTGTGTGATAGAAAAGTACCACTTGAATTTAAAGGAAATTCAATAAGATAGTGGTGAGACCTGCGATGCTTTATGGTGCAAACTGTTGGCCTATAAGAGAGAAGCATAAAACTAAGATATTAACATTGCATTTGGAGAAAAATCGATTGTTATTATTGTGGAGAATTAATGAGAAATTAGGCGTCAATATCTAAATTTATTATAATGCTAGTAACATTGCATGTGTTGTAATCCTTCTTCGCTTAACACCAACTTCACATGTTCTACAATAAATATTCCTTGTTAAGTGCATTGAATGACCTCTACTTATGTTATTTTAGAGTTCTTTTTCACTCTTCTTTTAGAATCCCTCTTAGTACTAATTTTGTCTATTAATCCAATGGTTTTAGCTTGTAATATTTTTTCCATGTCGAACTTTTTTTTAGTCTAAACTCAATTTCCTTATGTGGATGTGTCAAGTAATGTTTTGTGTGGCTCCATCCTATTTAGTCGAGAGAAACTCTTTTTTTAAAGAAATTTTCATCCTTAAACTGGATATTATGTTTTTTTCTAGCATTATTTTTTTCATATAATGTTGTTCAGCAAAAATATAAACAAGAAATCTTCTAATATGAACAAACAATAATCTCAAATAAGTCAAAGTAGCATTCATGTTTCCTCTTGTTAGCGTAACTGTTTGTAAGAAATGGAGAGGAGAAAATATTGGGAAATACCTGAGAGTCTTATAACAGTAGATGTCGCATTGTATTCAATCATCAAGAAAACATATTACAGGGGCAGAACCTTATATAGGGAGTGTTGAACCTTCTAGAGGTGGTGAATAAGCATAATTTGTAATACTTCAGTTAGGACTCTGATATTATTATTATGGGGGAACCACCGGTAGTGGGGATATGGCCAATACCCTCGGCAAGCTGATGGGTCTTGGTAGAACTGTCAGCCTTGTTCGAAGATCACAAAATGGTCATTTGGAAAGAGCTTTTGTAAGTATGTATGCTGGTTGGATCTTTGACGGAATATGTTCCAATTGGATGTGATTGAGGTTGATGTGATCACAGGGAAAATGATGATCAACCTCAATATGTTTAGTTTTCATATGAAATATTGGATTCTTGGTCAGAGAAATAGCAGATAAATTGTCACAATATAGAGAGTTTGGTTGAGTAATTGAAATATTGAATTCCTCAAGAAGTTTTCGGAGCCATATTATTATATCAATGGTCGCAGTAGCTGAGACACGAATTTGGTCTTTATTGAAGATCGAGCTACAGTGGATTGTTTCTTCATTCACCATGAAATTAAAGTATAACCAAGGAAGGAGCACGAACCTGTCGTGAATTTTCGATCAGAGTGATTACTGGCCCAATCAGCATTCACATGAGATGTAAGTTGAGGGCCACGATAAAGAGTATTTGAATGGTAAGTAGTTTTGCCACCGAACTTAATGTTTCACGATAGTTTATCCCATGTTCTTGACCTTGGGCCACAAGTCGGGTTTTATACCCTGTAACCATGCCTTTTGAGTCGAGTTTAGTGGTGTAAGTCTTTCTCGAGCCAAGAATTGCTGTATTTGGTGATGGAGGAGCTAGACTCCAGGTTTTTGCTTGCCGGAGAGCATGAAATTCATCTTGCATAGCCTGTTGCCAATGGAAACATTTGGATGCTTGCTTGTTGGAAGTGGGATCATGTGGTATGTGAGTTTGATGAAGAAGAGTGAGTTTTTGGATGGGTTTGAGGGACCCCATTTTTTAGAGGGTGATCATAAGGTGGGGAACAGGATTGGATTGAGGTGGGACGTGTGGCGTGTGGGTTGAGGACGTAGGTGACTAATCAATATTATGTTGAGTTGTGGAGGGTGATGGGTTTGCTACATAGATTGGAATTGGTTTTTGAGATGAAGTGGGGGGGCGAGTATGTGGTCGATGTTAGTAATGGTGGAATATTGAAAGTATTAGGCATTCAGGTATTAGTAGGTGAAGTTTTGGGTGCTGAGTGAAAGGGAAAGGTATTCTCATCAAAGACAACATGGCGGGAGACAATGATTCTATTGGTGGCGGGGTGGAGACATTTATAGCCTTTATGATGAGCTGAGTAGCCAAGAAAAATACAATGAATAGACTCTGGTTCAAATTTGTGTCTTGTTTGGGGTTTTTGCCACGACTAGCATGCACAACCAAACACCCGAAGATGAGTATAGGATGGTGGTGATTTGTGAAGATGTTCGTAGGGAGATATATATTTAGTGGTTCTTGTAGGCATTCTGTTAATGAGATGAACCGCAATGAATAGACCATCTATCCAAAATTTTTAAGTTGAGCATGATGGAGTAATGCTCTAGTGGTTTCAATGATTTGTCGATGCTTTCGTTCGACGACACCATTTTGTTCCGATGTATAAGGGCAGGAATGTTGATGTAATATACCGTTGGCATTGAGAAAAAGTATTTAAGTTGTTGTATTATTTTCCAGCATCCGTTCAAAGAATTTTAATTCTAATGCCAAATTGATTTTGGAAAGAGTTAATAAAAGATGTTGTGATGTTATTTAGTTCAAATTTGATATACATTGGAAAAATCCAACAAAATCGAGAGAAATCATCAATGAAAGAAATATAATTTCTATAACCCTGATAAGAGACAATTGGGAAGGGACCCATACATTACTATGAAGAAGTTCAAGAAGTTTATATTTATGTTCTACTTTAGATACAAAAGGTTGTTTGTGACTTTTGGTAAGATTGCAGGTGTGACATAATATTGAGCTGGATGGTATGAAATGAGATTGATGTTTTGATATGGCCATTGTGATATTTGAATGTGGATGTCCCAAGCGTTGATGCCACAATGAAGCTTGCCGCGATTTGGAAAGAGATGTAGTAAATGTTTGTGGTAGAGAAGTAGGTATTGGAGTAGAGTAGAGTCCCCTAGAGCTGGGCCCTTGAGGATGATCCGTTGTGTTTGAAGATCATAAATGACAAAGCCAGGTGGATTGAAGGAGACAATGACATTATTGTCTTTTGTTAGCTTTTGAATGGATGAAAGATTATGAGAGATGAGAGGAGTATGATGAATTTGAGTGAGTTTTAGCTTACGATTTGGCGTAGCCTCATAGGAAGAAGACCAGCACCTTTATGTTGAATTGGGAAAGCTTGGCCATTGCCCACCATGACCTGGTCCATTCCGTTGTACGATATAGCTGATTGAAGCTGATCCAAATCTGAGGTGAAGTGATTGGTTGCCCTCGAATCCAAAATTCAGTCCTTAGAGGTGGCATTAAATGCTTTAGGCTGAGGTTGAGTTGTAGGTGCCTACTCCAAGTTGGTTCGGTGCCAACAAATAGAAGCTGAGTGTCCGGATTTGTTACGTATTGGGCATGCAACATTGGATCAATTGGATGTTCTCCCTCCACGGAAAGTTTTTTAATATCCTCTTTCTTCCCTTGAATTGGTTTGCTGATTTCTCCCTTTTGTTCTCTAGAATGATGTGTTGCATCCCTTGATAGAATTAAGAGCTAGGGGAATCTCAGTTTGGGAACTTTGCTTGGCATTGTCTGTATTGATATTGATCTCTTCACTACAAAGAAGAGAGTAAAGATTGTCAAGGAAAATAGTTTGTAACCTTGTCCTAATAGCTGTTTTAAACGCATTGTATGTTGGAGGAAGTCCATTGAGAATATATAGTATGACATCTTCTTGATCTAGTATGGACCTTGCCGCATTGATGTGATCGACTAGTGTTTGAATTTCTGTTAGGTACTATGCCATAGTCTTATCCTTCATAGCTATATGGTTTAGTTCATTCTTTAGTTGGATCACCCTTGATCGTTTAGTTGGTTGGAGACGATATTCCAAAGCCGCCCAAATTTCAAGAGTAGTATGAAGATTGATGATGTGTGGGAGGACAGTCGAGGAGACTGTTGCGTATAGGGGGGCTGCAAGGTTTTGATCAGTAAGAGTCCATTCATGAAATTGTGAATTTTCAACTCCCTCCGTATCAAACTGTTTGGGGGCACTTATTGCTTCCATCAAGGAATCCCACTAAGCCATTTGCAGTAAATATTTTCAGGACTTGGGCATGCCATACATGATAGTTGTCAGGGGTAAGAGGATTTTGGGAGAATTATTTCAGTAGTGAGGTAAGAAATTTTAGGGATGGAGTAATATTAATGAATTGGGTTGAAATTTGAGGTGTTTGGGTTCCTGAAAATGCTGATTCCTCCATGTATCTGATTTACTGAAGTGCAAGAACTGTCTGCAAAGAAGAGACTAAGAAAAAAAAAAAAAACCCCAAAATCTGTAGGTTCGCTTTACTGCTGCAGCCTTGATGAAGAGGGAACCAGAAGAACAGCTGCTACAATAAATCGAGAAGCTGCTTGATGCTAGCGGATGAATGAAGAGTGAAGGGAACAGGAAACTGCAGCCTTACTGCAATGGCTCTTATACTATAAGAAGTGCAGTGGAGAAGATATAGGCAAATACCTGAGAGCCTTTTAGCAGTAGATTCACACAGCAGTGTATTTAATAATCAAGAAAACATATTAAAGGGGCAGCACCGTGTATAGAAAGTGCTGAAGCTTCTAGAGGTGGTGGATAAGCGTAATTTTTAATCCTTCAGTTAGAATTCTAATATTATTGTTATTGGGGAACCACCTGTAGTGGGGATATGGCCAATAGTTTGTAAGCGTCTCTTTTCTTCTTCTACTCCACTTTTTTTTTTTATGTTACATTTCCCTTCGGTTATACCAATGATTGGGGCCTTTTTTTTTCTGGTTTCGGATTCTGTTTGAACTTTTTAAGGTCAATTGTTTCTTTGAGTTTTGTGTTCAAATCAAATATTTCATAATTTATCATTAAATATTTAAAAATTACAAATCTTAAAAAATGTTATAAATGTCCTTAATTTGAAATACATATTAATAGTCACAAAGAAAATTTTGTCATTATGACTGTAAAAAATTTTGTGAGGATGACAAAGCTTGAAATGAAGCAGCTCATTGCTGAAATAAAATACTTGTCTAATGTCAAACTGCACATAGAATTAGATTTCAGCTGCCTATTTGTTGTAGAGTTGATTATTTTGTTGGTGCAATTTTTTCTCTGTTTTGCTCTCGATGCTGGTTCCATACTTACTGTTTATGTATGAACTTTTTAGTATTCTTTATACATCTTTAGTGAGTAGTTCTTACAATCAAATCTGTTAGATTATAATAGCCGTAAGAAATTATTATTAATCTTTTTTAAAAGAAAAATTTATAATTCCCACAATGAATTTTAGGACCATTTGCATGCTCACAATACAATTTTTATGTATTCACATGTTTAATACCTAATATTAGCGTCATCAAAGTGCACAATGCAATGCGATGCGTAAGGTTTTATTTTTGTTTCAAAGCGCATTGTGAGACGGGCCTTCTATTAACTAAAGCGCTAATATGTTACATAAAATTATTAATGTATAACTACATTCACAAGAGAGATTAACCAATTATTAAATTATTAATTTATTCTGTTTCAATTTTAAAACATTAGTATAACGTAAATGTTGATATAAATAGAAAAGAATGTGGTAACAATACCTAACTTGTTAGGCATTGTATAACATATTATAAAGCTTAAGTAGAACATGAGATTGATTAACTAAATATTAAACTATTAATGTATAAATACATTCATTTGTTACACTTATATTTTATAACTAAGAAAATACATTAATAGTTTAATATGTATAAAAACTAGTACGTATACATTAATAGTTTACTATGTACAATGCCTAACTTGAAGGCAAACATTGAGACAAAATGTTTTATTTTTTTTTAAATTAAAATTTTGAAGTAAAATATTTTAGTTTTAATTAAAATTTGCTTTAAAACCTAATCTTTTTGGAGTCACCCAGAGGATATTTACATACTTACCACCCAATTCCTATATATTTACATATCTAACATTTTGGTGTTACCTATGTAAATACATAGGAATGCAGAGGCATGATCGACTAAATTGAAGTATATAGACCAAAGTCAAAGGAAAATCGTAGGATTTGAAGCACGCTTCTAAATCTAGGCCTAAGTCGAATGCAATGCTCGGCTCTCGAACACGATTGTCCACTCCTTGCGCTCCTCGAACTCTCGAACACGATTGTCCACTCCTTGCGCTCCTCGAAACACCCAACCAAAGCCTTTATTTACTCTCGTTAAACTATGAATGGGACAACCGACTTCAACGTTTTGAAGCGCGCTTCAGCGAAGAGCAGTGGGCATCAAGAGTTTCATTTCTCATTGCACGTGAAGCGCGCTTTTAAAAATATTGCCTAATATTTGATATTTATTTATTTAACACTTCGGCGCATTATCACATCCAATTATATTGCCTAATATTTGATATGTGTTCCACTTTAGAAAAAATAATTCAATTGCTATTTTTGATGTGAAGTTTAAGATTTAAGTGCTATATTAGTAAACATTAAAGTTTAGATATTAGATATCACATATGTAAAAATTGCATGGCATGCATATAAATCACCCTAGTTAAAAATTTCTTTTCTTCAATATTTGTTCATTTACTTAGCTTGCACAGATGAACCCTTGCAATGAAAAGCAAATGCCATACATTCGGCTAACCTTTTTTTTTTTTTTCTTTTGCAGTTCACGCACCTGGAACATCGCCAGAAAGTTCTCAGTCGGCTACTGGCCAAGGCTTATCCCCGGTGTCTTCGCCATCTCAGCCATCCTCAGCTGCTGCCATCTTCCTCCCAGTTCCACTCAATGTTCTATTTCTTTCTGTTCTACTGCTTTCAGTAAGTTCTTTCCTTACCCTTTGAGTTATTTAATCTGTTGCTTGCTTTGGCTTTTGAGTCTGGGCTTATATTGACAATGTATTATGGTGATCTATGAGGTTTTTGCGTTTGCAAGCAATATTGATTTGATTTGGTTGTTTTGTAGTAGAAACCAATGGAGAAATTAGTGTCATGTGAATCTTATGAATATGCATTTATTAACATTTTTGTTTCACATAAATTATGATAGAGCTATGTTTGGATGATTGAATCCAAGAATATAATTGAGAAGAGTAGGAGACATACCACACAAACCTTATGGATTTACATATTTAACACCCAAAATTTGATATTTTTACATTTATAACGCCTTGGTGTCATAAACTATGCATAAAAATGTATTTCAGTTTTAAAAAGATAATGATGGTAATGTTTTGATTTGATATGAAAGATTTGAGTGGGATGCATGTAAATATGATGTTTAGGTGTTGGTTATGTAAATACGTAAGAATTGTGTGGTATGTATGTAAATGCGCATAAATATTTTATAGACTTATGTATCCATTTTGTATCATCCATTCCAAGCTCCAGTGGTTTTGAACATTCTTCAGAGTCCAATATGCCCACCCAAACGTCGCCTTACCATACACTTCAAGCTGTGCCTCCCCGAATCTCTGATAATCATCTTTGGATGCATCACTCACATCCATTTCATTTGTCCATTCCCCTGCATCATTGAATCATGATTGAAATACTCAACCAATAAAATAAGCAAAATTCACATACACGCCACACAATTCTTATGTATTTATATTTCTAACCCCCAAAGTTTGACATTTACACTTACAACACATTAGTGTTACAAACATATTCATGAAAAGATGCATCTAACTTTTAAAAAGTTAGTGATGGTAATATTTTTGATGTAATATTAAAAATTTCAGTTATATGTGTGTGAATATGAATGTATGGGTGTTAATTTGATATGTAAATGCGTCAAATAGAAATAGTTATGATGCATACCAACAAAGATAAGAGGGCCATTAGGAACCGTTAAGTAATCAATGGTCGAAGCCCGGTATTTCTTCACAAAGTTGATGTTTTGCTCCACCGACATCTTCTCAAAAAGTTTTGAGAAGACATTGTAGTAATGGACGTCAATAACCGATCCAGAAAATCCGCTCGCAAATTTGATGAGCTCTGTTGGATTTCTAATAGACAATCGGTTCGACATTATCACAAACACCTCGGAGTATTTCCTCACAGTGTCATAACCGGCCTTGTAGTATTTCATCAAGCTGTCAAGTGTGACTCCGGGAGCCAATGGTTCATTCAATAGCTCCATTGCATAAAGTCCTGTTCTATTGGCATACCTAAGAATGATTGAGTAATATGTTAGTTTGTGGGAACCTAATGCATGAAGATATGGGATTTGAATGATGCTACCTCGACATGAGGAAGTCGATAACTGCGATCGTTTCGTTGATGGTATCGTCGGTCTTACCCCATGACTGTGATCCATCTCTCGTTCCGCTGTGATCCCAGACGTTCTGTGATCCAGGCGCCGCTTGAAGATTTCTGATCACTTTAATGTTGTATTCCCTGCAAAATAAATTCAGATTTTGATGACTTAGACAAAATTATGTAAATAGATTTGTGTAAAAGGGGTAAAGTGCCGTAATAGTACCTGGCTATTTATATTTATAAAAGTGTTTGATTAGTATCCAATTTTATTTAATGGGGGCTAAAATAATTCTCTAGGTCGATGATTTCGACCTATACCAAGAGTATGGGGACTAGATTGAAGTTTCTATACACTCTGAAATTAAATCGACCCCCTAAAAAGTAAGGGATCATTTTGGCACGTTTCACTAGGGTAATTAACGATGTGATTTCAAGCCGAGCTGGGGTCGGTTTGAAATCGGCTGTAATATATTGTGCGGCTTAAAATTGGCTCGTGGCTCATTATATTCGACTTCAAGCCTAGCCAACTTGAAATTGAATCGAGCTCGATCAGACTCGAAATTCAAACGGGCTGGCTGAAACTGAGTTATTTGGATCCATTTCAGCTCGAAATTAGCTCTATTCAGCTCAAATTTGTAACTAGCTAGCACAAATTGAGTTATTTTCATCCATTCCAGTTTGAAATCAACTCGAAATTGACTCGTGACTCGTTATATTCAATTTTACTTAGCATCACACACACAAGGGTTGAGTAATATTTATGTATGCTCACTCTGCCCAGGAGAAGGCATTGTCCAATGCCTGAAGTGATCCCCCAACAAAGGGGCGAGGCGGGCTCTGATCGAATCTTATCCACCACCCCACCGGAAGCCTCACCGCATCCAATCCATTCTCTGACATGAACTTGAAGTCATCTTTCACTATGAAGCTCTTCCAATGCTTCTGTAAGCCAAATGATCTCTATTATTAAACCATCAAACCTTCGCCATTAGTGAAATCTGAGAATTCGATTCAATCTCACCATCATCGCTGCCGGCGCTTGCTCAGTTCCGTAGCCATTAGTGACCTGAAACTCTCCCTGCAGCTGCTTCACATTAGTCATCAAAAATATCGACGGATCATCATCTCCCCAGTCAGTTTTCTCTGAATAATCTGCCTTCACCAACCCATCAGGCTTCACCTGCAGGACTCAGAGAACTTAAGAATGGAAAATCACATAATTCCTGTAAGAACAAGTCTCAGATGTACACCTCTAAGAAATAGCCATTAGGCGCTTTGATGCGAATTCTATTGCGGTCGTCATCGTTCCTCACCACTTCAAAAGTATGAGAAGAATCCGAGTCGTTAGACGAGGCCGAAATCGCTACTAAATTCTCATCTTCATCAAGCTCAAAGAATCTCCAGTTGAAAACCCTGAACTGGAACATTGTTTCAGTGATCCGCCATAGCTGAAGATTAGTAGAGTATTTATTTTTTTCAGTACATATATAATCTGAATGAAGTATGATTGGAAAGATAGAATGCAAGATGCGAACTCTGAATGTCTCCTGCTCGGAAGGAGAAGACTGGTTTGCAGTGATGGTTGGGCTAACGCTACTGTTGGTGGAGAGGTAGCTATTCTTGGTGATGGACTGGAGCTGGATCTGAGTTCCATCCTGAAACAGGTGTAAAAATGTGAGCTTTAGTCAAGAAGGATGGGGTGAGTGGTAAATATTGGTGTTTTACCAAGAGATCATTGTTGACGGGAATTTCGTCGAAAAGGTTGGGGGTGATCCAGCCCTCGGTGACGAGCCAGCCGCCGAGATTGACGGCCTTGATTGGGGTAGGGGAAGGGTTAGGGGCTGCATTTGGAGATTGGGAGGTGAGAGTTGAAGATGAGAGGAGGAGAAGGAGAAGAAATGGGAATTGATTTTCCATTGCATTAGGATTTCTTGATGTTTGATTAGGATTTAATTAATAAGAATGGGCCATTTGCATACAAAAATATTATTTTTTTTACATTTCTATATCTTTTTTAAAACAATATAGAAGATTGATTAGGATTAATTAGGAGATTGTGCCATTTACCACTCAAACCTTATCATAAAAATATCTCCTTTTCTTAAGAAAAAATTGAAAGCATCCCCATTTTGACTTTTGAAATATCTAATTCCATAGGTAGGTAAGGTGTTATGTGTAAAAATTGTAGTTTTGGTGTTTAGATGTGTAAATGCATAGAAATTGAGTGGTATTTATTTAAATCTTCCAAGAAGATTAAGGGCCCGTTTGGGGCAGCTTGTGTGTTTCATGATAAGCTGCTTATCTTGAAACACGACCCGCTGGCTGGCCGCAGGGGTCAACCCGCGGCTTGCGTTTAGTGTAAAAACTCAAACGCAGTTTCAGATAATCTGCTTATCCTGAAACGTGGTCCGCGGGCCGGCTGCAGGGGTCAACCCGCGGTCTGTGTTTAGTGTAAAAACTCAAACGCAGTTTCAGATAATCTAATGAAACGCGCAAACCAAATAATACGGTGGTTTTTTGAAAGCACCGCCCGCACTTATAAGCTATCCCAAACGGTTAATGGAGGATGTGATTTTTAATATAGTTTTTTAAAAGGAGCATTTATATATATACATCAAAGAATTATTATTTATTTGTATATCTAACACTAAATTATCGTAGTTACATGCATAGAACTTAGATCTTTTAAGATCAAATAAAAAAATATCTTTATTATTTATTTTTTTATGGGGAATTTAATTATTTATATATATTATTTATGCAATAAAATGTTATAAATATAAATATGGAAATTTAGAAGTTAGATATGTAGATAAAACCACTAAAAAAAGGTTTTTTGTAGCATTTTATATGCATCATTGCAATGGTTTTTAAACTATTGTAAAGGCTTTTAGTAGCGGTTTTAGAACCCTCAACTTCTCAATAAGTAATCGACAATATTAACACGATTAGATTTGGGTTATATTGGCTCGAGTTCGTGCACTTTCGAGATGTTTGGGATCCACGACAAACATGAACATCCTCTCATTTGCTTCTGTATTACCTCACACGAACTCGTGTATACATAAAAAAAATATGTATAGTTAGTACTAAAATGATTTATTCAATAATCATTATAAATATATAGAGCTAATATTATTACACATCTCTTATGACAATATCCCATCCATATAAATAAAAATTGTATGGAATAGATCTAAATTTCTCTTTTTTAAAAATGGGATTTTTTTTTTTTTTTTTGTCAAAGCTTTGTTAAAAATGGATGATTTTGGAAGGGGGAAACTATATAAACTTTTAGTTATTTTTTTTATTGAAAATTATTTTAATTTTAAAATTCGAAACTAAATTATTTATTTTATTTTAAAGACTTATCCCTCCATTTTCGATATTTTCAATAAAAAATTGTAATTTTATACAATTTTTGTATATTTTTTGGTCATATTTAATTATTTATCATCAGGTTTTAAGAGATAAGACAAATATTTAGATTTTATTTTGCCAGAGACAGCGTGCTTCAAAACTCTATAAACATAAGGGTCATTAATTCTACAAAAGCTTGTAAAAAATAATTATTTAAGAGGCATTAAAATAATAAAGCAATAATGAAGAAATTGTTTGTAAATAATTAATAAAGATAGAAATTGAGGGCTTTATTCAGATGGACGTTTGAAATTCACTGACCAGAAAGACTAGATCATTCTTTGAATCATTTTTTTTTTCGGTCATGAAGAATTCTCTATAAGGGATTCCCCATCTAGCATCGTGCAAACGAGGGTGGGTGTTATGTTGACGTTGATATCTCTCCATTGTTTCACTCTAGGTTTCCCGTTAGATCACTAGGACGAGCATGATTCGTCGTCGAATCTAATCGGGTTTCATGACGCATATGTTTGTATCTTCATGGTGTGCATGTCATTAATTTAAAATATGCATTGAACACCATTTGTTTATGCATGCTCCATCGATCGGCAGCCCCACACTGGCCCAACCGACCATCTTTGATCCACTTAATCAATCGGCCGTTGTTGATCAGATCGTATCGATCAACCATCTTCCATCGACCGGTCGCCCACTCCGACCTGATCGACCATCTTATGTTGACATGATCGATCCACACTGCTACTGACTCGATTGTATTAGTCGACCACACTTGGTCAATCATCTGCACACTCTAGCTCGATCCACCATCTTCGGTCGACATGATCAATTGATGCCACCATCGGTCTGATTGTATCGGTCGAACACCCTTCAACGTTCGGTCACACACTCTGACCCGATCAACTATTCACGGTATTTTCGATCGATCGACTGCCACCAGTCTGATCATATCAATTGACCAATCCTTTGTCATTTGGTCGCACAAACTGGCCCAATCGACCACCCTGAGTGCAATCCATCGATCAATCATTTGCATTTGGTATGTTGCATTCATCGCGTGCTTTTCACATTACCTACATTAGCACATCCACATACCCTACATTCGTTTTATGGCACCACTGTGTCACTTTGCACCTCGTCATATGTGGTTTGCACTCATACTTCCCACCTTCGTATATTTGCTGGCATAACATCATGCATGTTCATGACTTGCATGCTTGAAGTCTTTACACTTGGATTTGTGTCATCACACACTTATCTTACTCACATTCACACTTCATGTGAATGAATGGCTTGCCCCCAAGCCCATCCGTTGTGTAATCCTCTCAAACGAGAATTACATTTCTTCACTCCCTACGACACTGCTCTGGACAGTTGTGGATCTTTTTTTTTCAGGTCATTGCATCTACATCACACCCACCATCCTGGTCTCTGCCTTCACGACACACCCACCTTCTAGGTCATTGCTTCTATGACACACCCACCCTCTGGGTCACTGCCTCGATGACACACCCACTCTTCTAAGTCAAGACATTCATGTCACACCCACTCTCCCGAGTCACTACCTCCCCGACAGACTCATCCTTACTTTTGTTGTATGTCTTGCATGCATCACTCTACATTGTCGCCGCATTAGGTATATGCCTCCAATTATTAATGGTGATTTTTTGCTCTCTTTTGAGTGTTTCTGCTTTGTTAGGATGATCACCTTACTTTGGATCATTTTTCATTTACATGTGAACTCCAAATTTAACTAACAACGGACCTACCTCGTTAGATGAGTGACCCTCCACTTGTCATGACAAGGTAGCGAGTATTGCTTACAAGGATGCCTCAACGGGGCAATACTAGCTATTAAATCGTGATTAGTGCACGTATATTGTGTTAAGGTTTCAAGGCTCTAATAGTTGCTACTTAGGTTTTTCCTTTCGCAGGACCTACTTTCAAAAGTATTTAAAAAAATAATTTTTTTAACTACTTTTGTGTATCATATTTCCAAAATTTTCTTTGAAATTACTTGCATCTTTAGCTTAGACTGTACATGAGGCCAATCATTCAAAAGCTTTTTACAAAACATGCATCCAGGGGCACCTCTTAGGATCCTTAGATCCTTCGGACGAGGTTGGAGACGACGACCCCGTTAAAACATACACCAGCCTTCTGACATAACTCTGCACTCACTTAGATGTTGTGTAAGGACACTACGTTAGATGATGTGCTAGGTTAAGGACTAGGGTGTTAAGTAATCTTTTTCGATGTCCTGTCTATAGTTCTATGTTGATTTGGTTGTCTTAGCCAGACATCACCTTTTATGCTTTTGGTATGCTTTCATGTCTATCAGCTTTGAGATGTGCACGGTAGTATATTAGGTCAACTTTCTTGTAGGGAGTCGTGCCTAAAAAACACACAAACATGTAACTGAAAGGAGCAAGTAATGATCATGATTAACTCTTTTCTACAGGTGCTACTAAGCTCCTCCGGCTAGGCACGACTCATATGCATTGCATGTAGGTAGTTTTTTGCTATCCTTATTTTCATGCAGATCAAGTCCTTTTTTTACTTTTCCTATTTATTTTTTAGAGCCCTTAGGAGAGCCTTGTATCGGGAATAAGGTACGAGTATGGGTTCTGAGGAGCTAAACAGACGATAATTCGTAACGGTGACAGGAGCTGCTTGCTTGTGTCATGTACCTTAATTCTAATTCTTATTGATGTATAGAATTAAGACCATATTTGTACTTATGTGGTGTTTAGCTGCCTTTATATGTTTCTATGATATGTTGTCAACCCAGCAGTACACAACATTTTATTATTTTGTATCTGGCTTGTTTTATTGTTTTCCTTGCATGCTTATGTGCTTGAAATTTTTTTCACTCTTTGTATCTTATGATTTTGTCTGGGAATCATGTGAATCACTTAGGCTCTCTAAGGAGCTAATATTCTAAACTTTTTACAAAAGTTTAATAATAAAATTTTAAGATTAATCAAAATTTAGGATTAATTCAAGATTTTTCCAAATTTGTCTTTACTTTTCTGCATGACCTTCGGGTCGGATTTTAAACATATTGCATATCATGACTATCACCCAAGTCATATTAATAGAGCTCAACATTTAGGACTTGAATAGATAACTGCAATATTTTTTATGTCTCAAGGAGAACTCTCTGTAATTCTCTAATATGACTGACCCAACATAGATTCTTACTTAAGTGGTTTTCTTATGCATTTAAGGCGTTAGTAGCTTCCTCGATCCAAGCAGAGAGTAAGCCCATTGTGGGAGCGTTTTTTGGCTTTATAGCTGGACCTCTTCTCTCTTTTCTCTCTAGCGTCATCCTTGATACTTTGACAGATATATGTCTCACCTCTACTTCTTCCTATCTACACAGGGTCATAGGGTTAGAGTTTTCTTCTCTTGGCCCTAGGCCTATCGAGATCCCCTTGGACGACATAATTCACGAAATGCTAACAAGGAGTTTCTGGTCGTGTTGGGTCAACTAGCTTCACGACCGGGTACACTTGAGGTTCTAATAGCTTGGGATAATGGATCCGGGGTGTCCTAACCTTGCTATAGGATCATTCCTTTGCTACCCCCCTTCAAACCTTTTTGTTCCTTCGACACTTCGTCGATGTCGTCTTATATTCCCCGATTGCAGATAGGCTGCCCGCCCATTTGGCATACAACGATTCACCCTCTGCCCTTATGGTCAAATATGGCCTTGAAAGCATAGTGCAGACCCCATGAAGACGACCTGGTTATTTCATAGGCCTCGATTGTTGATGAGACACTACCCACTTAGGATGTGAGAGACTCACTCTTTACCCTGTGACTTAGCAAGAACTTTGAAAGCATCATGATGTTTTTTTGTAGAAAAATAACCCTTTGTGACACTCTCTTCTAGTTGTCACCTAAATGCGAGCATGAATCATCCAATCGAACGTATTATTGGGCACTCCGCAATATGTAATTAACCAATGAGATGTGTTCTCTTGAGAGTTGGTCTTGACCCCAAAACAAGTATTAACACTTGACTCTCTAGTTGTGATTGCTTTCATAGGGCCTTCATTGCGGATATGTTTCAAGACATCTTTGACCTGATCTCGTTTCAAACATACGCTTTTGGGCTGCCACGCAAAGTTTACTTTACGGAAGTTATCCACGTTCTTTCTCTCATTTGTCTTCATTATCGCATTTCATTATCTTCTTATTTTTCCCTTATATTGATCATTCATATGATCTGGAAGAGAGATTGACTCAAAAAAAGGAATAATACGATTATAGACAAACTATAGACAAACTCGTGACTCTTTCAAAAATAGAAGTGATAAAAAGAATCAAAACAAACAATTGTTGTGAACTATTAGCATTACAAAAAAAAATCACACTTGTTATAGCCCAATTATGATTATTATACTTAAATTATTATTGTACATATGTAATTATTAGCATTGTAATCCTATCTTCTCCAATTTAGAAAAAGAGTGAGCCCATGTACTTGCAATTGAATTGGATTTACTTCAGTGAGTTAGACCCTGTGCTTTTTTCCTTTTCTAAAATTTTTCCACTTAAAAATCCTAATATTCATGCTAAGACATTAAATATCACTCTATCGTTGTGATATAACAAAATTGTATAAATATTATATATTATTTTACATAAATTAATTTCTTAGAATGATTCTAAATTAAATTTAAATCAAATGTCCTAATTTGATCTTTTTTTAATAAATAAAATTATGCATTCATTTATGTTAATAGTAGTTGAGGCATTAACTTTTTACTATAAGATTCCGGATTCGAATCGCACATATTGTCATCTAAACTCACACACATATATATATATATATATATATATATATTAGGTATGGAGTTCACAAAGATTAATAAATATTTGCTTAATATATATTATAATATAATTACTTTTTTAATTGATGTGCTCAAAATGGTAAGAAAAGGATTTTGTATTTGTCCAAAAATATTAATTTTGAAAAAAAAGTGCTTCTTTGGGGCTTTAGAAATAAAATAAAACAAACATAAACATATCAAACACCATTAGGGGTGTAAATGAGCCGTACACAAGCGAGCCTGAACTCAACTCGTGTTTGGCTCGTTAAAAAATATTAATGTTTTTGTTTGACTCGTTTATATTTCGAACAAAAAAGTTGTGTTCGTGTTCGGCTTATTTTTTTAGCGAGCCGAACAAAAGTTGTTCGCTAACAAAGAGTTTTTTGACAATCCTAATCACTCAAGTGTATGATGTTAAGGTTTGGGTTACAATTTAAATCTTATTATTTATATTAAAATATCATTTAAATATAATTTAATACATTTTAATTCTATATTTTTAATTAATAATTTTAATTGATTATAAATTTAGGTAGTCTTATATTCAATTAATATTTTTTTAAACTACTACTCATCAATCAAAAAACTTAAATTTGATAATATTCGAACCAATTGATTTCTTAGAATTAGACCGGTTCACCAATTCAATCCCGGTTCAAAGTAAGAATGATTCTAAGCTTGGACCGAGCTGACTGGAAGACTAGTTGACGATTAAATCAACCGAACCAGCCAATCTGCTCTGACTTTTAGAACCATGGATACGAGTGCTCAACCTACTAAAAAAAAAACTCGTGTTATAAGTTGCTCATTGAGCAAAACTTATGAAACGATTCTGAAAAGCATGAATCCCTTGGTTGAACTCTCTGACACGAACCTCAAATGAATCATTTTATCACAAACACCAAAGTATTATAATTGGATGAAAAATTATTAAAGCCTTATAGAATATGTCATAGAGTCAAGATATTAGACAGCAAAAATATATTAATAATGACAAAATGATGATAAAATATTGTTATGTATGGAATTATTAATGCAGCTCTGAAGACAGCATGGGCAGATAATGCCAAAAACCCTGCATATATATGGAAGCTTTATGCTCACGTTGGTCGTCACTGCGGCACATGCAATGCGCAGAGCATAACCCTAAAGATGGCTAAGAGCTCCGAAGATCTCATATGGTGGCGTATCCCAACCTTCTAAAAGGATGAAGAAAGAACAGGAAACCCTAGCTAATAATCTCATGCAGTACGTACGTACAATCTTTTTCCTTATGTGTTTATTCTTATTATATTGGAGAAGGAGACACCATTAATGAATCTTTTTTATGGCTCCATTAATTGCCTCTCTTCTGTTTTTTTTTTCTTTTGGTAGTTAAGACTTAATTGGCCAAGTGCATATCCCTTAGATCGGGACGGGAAACTGATCGGACGGAGGTCGTCTGAACTAAAGGCCAAGATATGTGAGGTCGAGAGAAGGCGATTAGCCTAACTCTTACCCCAACATTGATAGTCATCGCATAAGAGAATCTTAGACTTTTCATTAGGAGGCTGGGGTTTTATCATGATACACTCTGCAAACATCATGAAGAATCTTTTATCAATGGGGGAGTTACCTGTCAGATTATATTAATTCATCATCTGCCTGACATCCTAATCTCACCATGACAACACAAAAACATTTCATCTTAGGGATGATAATCCATAGTCAGATTAGAGAAGTTGATTGGTATAGTCAAGTCGATTGAGCTAGGTCCGGACAACAAAAGACCATCAGGAGTTGGTTGACAACATAAACTCAGCACAATCAAGCAAATGAGCATTGTCGAACCAAGGCTCATGAATCTCAGTGGATCGAGTAATAGGCTACCGAACCATGGGATCATTTTAGCAATGTACATAAAAAATGTGTCGGCATAAATCTAGAAACAATTTAATGATCTAAATCAAAGGATATACAAAGATCCCTCTTGACCCCCCCCCCCCCCCCCCC
>NEWO01000067.1:1698634-1726018 GCA_003013225.1 Phalaenopsis aphrodite
ACACAAATTGACGGGTTTTAGACCGCTTGTAAATCTTCAGTAAATGCTCTAGTTTAGCCTAACCCAGTTGAATCCCTCGTTTTCTTTCTTTCGTCCCCCTCGCTCTAGCAACTTTATCTCTTCTCGAAAGCCTCAACCTCGGTCTTACCCTAACCCTCTCTCGGTTTCGCCTAAGACGATCACCTTTGCACTTGAACTCTAGATAGTTGGTATCGTACGGAATCGTTGGTTGCAGAGACACGGTAGTGCCCATTTTGGCAAATTATTTTCATTGTCTCAAATCTCATTTTGGCAAAACATCTTATATTTCGAAGTGAATTTCTATTTTGGAACTGACAATTTAAATTTCAAAGTGAATATTCATTTTGGTAATGACAATTAGACTTCGCATTGGAGTGCACTGAAAAATCTTACATCATATGAAATATTTCTTTCTAAGAACACATTTCAAGGTGTGCACTTAATTGTGCATGGGTTTTGCAGAGACAAAAATGCTTATATTAAAGATTGACTTTCCATTTGAAAAATAAAACACGAAAGAAATAAACTCGTGCAATGTTTGATGTAGCTATGGTGACAAACAATATTAGATCCAAAAATTAAAAAAAACATATAAGATAGATTATAGTTCAGCTATTGTTATAACCTTGCGATTATGTCAACTTCTAAAATCAAATTCCATGTACTTATTTGAATAAACTTTATAATGTGTTGATTATTTTAAGTAAATATGGACATTTGTACACAAAGTCATGGATGTATAGCTGACTTTATTTAGATAGAAAAAGGAACACCGATAAGATCTTGAATGGTGTAGAGGTCTTCGTGATTATAACATCACAACTTTCATTTTACCTATCTAAGAGTAGATTTGGATGTTCATGCTCAAAACACAAGAATCAAGCACATTTAACGCCTGACGAAGTAAGATATGATTTATATCATTGAGGTTTTTCAGCCTGATAATTGGATTTGAACTTCACATAGGAAAGTTGACAATGCAACATTCAGCTTAGTTCCTTCGACGAGCTATGATCCTCCCCTGAATTTCACTCAAGTAGATTTGAAGACATGATCTTTGATGAGACAATGTTACTTTACCCAAGTCAAGTGCAGGAAGAGACACGAAATCAGAAGACTCAAAACTTTTATGATTTATTGATTATTGCTCAAAGGTCGTTGTGGTAGGGATGCACTTCTCATTCTGAGTTATCTGTAGCCCTTAGAATGCTAAAAATTAAAATAGGTTCTAAGGAGCTAAGCGGGCAGAACCACGTGACGGGGACCAGGAGCTGCTTGCTCGTGTCCTATACTTCAATTCTAAATCTCATTTATGTATAGAATTAGGACCAAGAGTTTACTTATGCTGTGTTGTTTATGTTTCTCAGATATGTTGTTGAAGCGACACCCTGCCTTTTATTATTTTATATTTGGCTTGTTTTACTGTCTTTCTTGCAAGCTTGTATGTTTGGATTGGCTCAATCGTTATTTGATTGTGGTTTGTTTGGGAACCTTGCGCTACAATTTAGGCTCTTTAAGATCTAAAATTTTATACAAAATCCTAAAAAAAATTCAATATAAATTAAAATTTAGGATTAAAAGATTCACGACTTTTAAAACTTGCTTTTACTTCACTGCATGGCCTTCACGCCAGTTTTTAAATTGGGTTGCATGTATGGCTATATCACAATTCATAATTAGTACGGCCTCCACGCTTAGCGATAGATAAATGCATCAAATTATTATCTCGAAGAAGAAAGATAAAATAGCATATAAAATCACAAGAAATTAATATGAAAAGAAATAAATATCATGATAATATAAAAAATAAAAAGAGACATGCATGGTTTGGAAGGAGTACTATGTAATCAATTTTTAACTTCTTGCCTTATATACTACTTCCTTTAGAGATTTCATTCATTATGACATGCGTAAAAATAATTATTTATTTATACAATTATTTTTTTATACACAGTCTAATGCACACACCATACATATGCAAGGTCTTGAACTCAAAATCTTTTTGTTAAAAGACAAAGCTCTCGAGCACTAGGCTAATGTGTTTTGTACATGCGTACAAAATAATTGTTTGACAAATAGAATTTATTTTAATAGCCTTCAAATTATAATAAACTATATCATGAATAATAGGATTTAAGGAGATCTAGTAGTCTTATAAGCATGGAATTGATCTACAAACAATAATATAATTTGTCAACTTTATAATGTCAGATGATTGGGATATGTCAACATAACAAGCTCACTTGCAAGATTCTATTTAGCCAACTTATAGTCAATAGGTCAACTAAAAACTAATGGGTTTTAAGTAGACAAATGCATATAGTACATGTGTTAATGATGGGGAAGGATCAAATATTCTATTTTTAAAACTAGAGGCTCAAACCAAATAGAAGATGCCAAATAGCCAAAAATTATAATAATATGATTCAATAGATGGCTCACCACACTTAGAATGAATTGAAATGTGCGAAAAATAAGAGTTGACAATTTAAAGGGCTTGAGAACCAAAAGCAATATGCATTGTAAATAGAACTCTGCAAATCTAACCTTTAAAATCTAAAATTTGATAATAAAAGGCTTGAAGATTAGAAGAGGACTTCATCCCATTCATTTTATAGAAGACACTCAATGATAAAGGAACAGTTTAGTGACATCTCAAGGCAAGAGGCATTATCCCAAAAATGTATCAGTTTTCATGAAAATATTTCTTTTCTTGCGCAACCAAAAGTCTAGGAGACGGATGCAAAATAAATTTATAATGATTTTATATATATTATTTTTTAGCAAAGTGGTAGGTGCCTATCATGCTAGCACAAGGTTGGTGATAGTATATGTATCCATAAGATTGATGACAAGTCTACGTTGGAAAAAGACATGTCAAGTGGCAAGCCAACAAAGATAAAGGGACAATATGACATATAAAATAATGAGATGACATCACATGATATGATCTGCAAGGTCTGTCTTTTTGTTAGCTTTTAAAACAGATAGTTTGAATGTTTTTCAGAATGCATCTATAAGATTGATGAAGATTAACTATGCCAAGAAAATTCTTCTTTATTTTCTCATATATGATATAAAAACCCTTAACTAAATCTTGATGCAGAAAAAAGATGGTCAATAATGACATGATAAGTCGATGAAGTTGCATTATAAAAAATGGTGAATATAAGAAATATTTCGCTAGAAGTGCTTCGAGAGCCCTTAATTCAACATTGAGAACTTTCATTTTATTGAGTTTCTCAAAATGGAAAAAAAAAAAATTGAAGTGTCTCTTTCATTAATTTATTCCTTTTGATTAAGTAATTGCTTTAAACATCATTCACATTTAACAATGTAAAAAAAATGTTGAATCTAAGTTTATTTGTATGTGACACTAGAAAGTTACTAATAAGAATAAATCATGCTTGATAAGGAATGAGAGTTTTGAGTGTAAAACTATGAAATGCTTTTAAATTGCCAATGTACAAGATTTATGCAAAATAATTGGATATGTCATTGCCACCATTAGATATAGGTTTGGGTTGAAGCATGATCTTATACTAAAAAGAATATATTTGATTGATACAAGTAAAATTAAATAGCAAGGCAACACAAGTACTTGCTATAGAACAAAAATAAAGAAATCCTTGAGGTCTATGTAGAGGATAAAGCTAGTTGAGGTTGGATGTCCACTTCACTTAAATGTGCCCACTTCTAATAATATATGTGGTGACTTCATTGGATGACTTGGATGAGTATCTTTGACAACTTAAAGTCGTCTCATTGTCAAATACACTATCTTTGATAATCTCTAACTTGCTCAAGCAACTTCTTTGTACTAAATACCTCCTCTAGCCAAGTTGTCTTGAACTAACCTACTTTGATCACCAAAATCATTCTAATCCAACCTAGGCAAATTTGGGTGTATGATAAATATATTATTTAAGAAAATTCACTTATAAAATAGAAATTTTCGATACTTTACAAGTAATATATATGTTTTATATTGGCCAACTTAAGTCAAATAAAAATATCCATAGAGTTCCATAAATTATGTCATGAGCTTGCAAATGTACATTACAAGGTAAGTTTAATGATACAAAATAATTGGCATTCAATTAGACATATAAAATAAAGTATTTCCTTAAACAATTGAATTACATTGTACAAAATAATTATTTTATAAATATCTATCTATAAAATTAAATATTTATTTTTTATAAAAATTCTTTTTTTAACTCTTTAGATTATTATCAAATTGCTTTTTTCTTAAATGGTCATATTTGCACATTGCAAGGACTGTTTACCAATAATTGTTGAGGCTTGAAGACATTCCCAGCGGTTTGTAACATAATCTCTTAAGTTGTCTTTCAGTATAAAAATAGAAGCGATGCGTAGCGTCTATCTCCATCTCTAACACTAACACGGCTACTTTTTCTCTTCTTCTTCCTCTGTTTCCTCAAGTGGAATCCATGGCAGCAATGGAGATCAATGGCGGAGTTGCGAGAAGAAAGATCACCAGAGAAACAAGCCCGGACCGAGCCCGAACCAGCAACTTTGCGCAGCAGAAAGAGAAAGGAAGAAGTTCCTGCGCAGCTACAAGAAAGGTTCAAGTCGTTTACTATCTCAGCCGGAATGGCCAACTCGAACACCCCCACTTCATGGAAATATCTCATCTCCCACATCAGCTTCTTCGTCTCAAAGGCAAAAAGATTCAAACTTTACGCAAAATTCGTTCTTTTTTCTACAATGTTTATAGCGATTCTTACTTCTTTCCATGTTCTCGGGGGGAAAAGCAGATGTGATTGATCGGCTCACAGTTCTCAGAGGAAAGGGAATGACTTCTCTGTTCTCGTGGTCCTGCAAGAGGTAATTTTTTGCAGAAAGTAACCTTCTTTTTCTACTAATTAATGTTTTTTTTTGGAATGTGAATTGAAGGAGTTATAAGAATGGCTATGTGTGGAATGATCTCTCGGAGAACGATTTGATTTACCCTGTGGATGGTGCCGAGTACGTTCTCAAAGGCTCTGAGATCTTTCATGGCGGCATCCCTCCAAATCTAGGTTTTTATCATTTTATCCACCAACCCTCTTCATTGCAAATCTTCATAACTTCATAATTTTCGAATTTTAAGAATTTTCTTCCTGTAGATCGATTTCAGCATTTGCAGCTGGGCAGCGAGCACGCCAGACCAACAAGACAGCTTCCGGAAGCAGACGAGGAAGACGAAGCAGCCGGTAAACATACCGGAGGTGACCGACATCTCGCCCGCCGTTCCCGCCATACAGAGATCGCCGTCGACGACTCATCTCCGCCGTCGTCTTCCTCCTCCGACAAAGCGTCGGCTAGCGGCGGCGGAATTCGGACCGGCTGCGCCTCCTTCCGGTTCGACGAAGGCGAACCGGCGTCCGAACCTGGACAGACCCGCAACTCTGTTCTTCTTCAACTTATCTCTTGCGGCACCATGGCCATTAAAAGCGGCCGGGCGGCTGGCGGCGGTTTTCTGAAGTCCGCCGCCGCATCAGCTGCGGGGAGGAAAAGTACGGCTGCGGCAGCGGCTGAGGAGGCGGCGGAGCTGCATTTTATGTCGGAGAAGGAGTACTTTAGCGGGAGCATAGTGGAGGGAATAGGGATGAGGAGTAGGGGGGCGGCGGCGGAGGAGCCGGCGTTGAAGAAATCTAGCTCTTATAACGAGGAAAGGTGACGGCTTTATATTTTCGGGCTAATTTATATTTAGGGTTTATTAATCATCTTTTAATTATGTGGCAGGGGGGCGAAGCTTGGGATTGGGGCAGAGGAAGGGGAGGAGAACGGTGAAGGATTGACGGTAAAGTGTATTCCTGGAAGGAAGCGAAGCTTAGCCAAACAGCAATGAGAGGAGAAGCATTATTATTAATTTAGGTAATTAGACTTTTAACCTTAAGGGTAGCTATATGAATACTAAATGGTGATTTGGTGGGGTCGGTGGAATATTAATGGGGCTGTGGGGCCATTATTGTACTTTAGAGTTGACTTGTTGTAGTACTGACATTTTGGGTTGTCAGCTTGATGTAGATTTGAGCCTGAAAAGTTTTCATGCAATTTAAGTATTTACATACCTAACCCATAAATTTTATTGTTTTAATATTTTAATCATTCAAATGGTTCATATCACATAAATTTTTTTTATTATTTTAGCTATTTATATATATATATATTGAATGGAAATGGACCGATTTCCCTGTTCCATGATGAGTCTTTCATGTGCCTAAATATTCAATAAACTAGCGTCACTAGGGATCAAACCCGTGATCTGAGGAGACTCATAGTGAACCCTGCCAAACAATAGGCCACGAGTTGAGGCATTATATTTATACTATATTTATACCATCAAAATTATTTATATGTAAAAAAGCACCATTATTTTAACTTCTAAAAAATGGAATACATTTTTTCATGCATGGTAAAAATTTAACTCTTAAGTGTTGGATATATAAATATCGAAAAAAAAAGCTGGTTTGTATGTCAATTTTAAAAGAAATCAATACAATATAATATATATGAACTATGGAGGATAAGCATTGGTTGTTCATTATTAAAAGGCTTAGGACAAATGTTGAATCAAAATGCTAGAAATCTAGCAATTGGAAAGGTTGGATGGAGAGTGATGATCAAAGGCACGTTTTTTTGTCGTTCATGTAAGAGTGAAGATGAAAGATCGATTAGATGATGTTGGACGACGATTCGTCAGGAATTTTGAATATTGGGTAGCAATCGATAGTTTACCTGGTCGCTATCATAATTCCAGTAAGTTTGTGGCAGCGAACATTAGCGACTGGAAAACATTGAACCATTGCTCAATTGTGGTTGCCGACATTGATTGTTGATAGTGATCAAGGGTAACATCAAGAAACATGAGCAGTTTTAAAGCCATTATCATTAGAAAATCAAATAATATATTGCAAAAATTAAAATTGTCAATGAAAATATTTATTAGAAACTGTACATGAAGAAATAGTCTGCAGAAATCTCGAAACAATTTATATACTGTTTTTTCAAATTAAAAGTTAAAAAGAAGATCATCACTAGCGAAAAACTATTAAGTACTTGTGAAGTCAACCAACTGAAGAACTACCTACGAATCGGTAGCCCGCCGGTCGAAGGGCTTGTAGATCCATTGATTTAGGGTTCGTTTGGGGCAGCTTGTGCGTTTCAGGATAAGTTATCCTGAAATGCGGCCCGCGAGCCGACTCGAGACCTGCGTTTTGTGTAAAAATCCAAACGCAGTTTTGGATAAGGTGGTGAAACACGCGAACCAAACTACGGCTGCGTTTTCATTTGAAAACGCCGCCCGCACTTATAAGCTGCCCCAAACGGACTCTTAATCACTAATTCTTATTGATTTTGTGCAAATTTTTGTCTAGCTGGTTTTGAGTCATGCTCAGATTACTCAGATCGGGTGCTTGAGACCTTCAAATTTTTTTTTTTTAATTATAAAAATTCTATATAATGCAAACCCTAGATTCATCTCTGACATGACCTCGAGCGGTTTCCACGATTGATCGATTCTTTCATTAGGGGCGTCTTTGACCTCTACAAATCTCGGCGGTCTATTCCTCTCTTTACGGCGGGTGGCGATGGCCGGCGGCAAGAAGAAGGGAAGGGGAAAGACGAATAAGAAACCCCCGCCGGAGCAACTTCTCGCTTCCCGATACATTCACGAGTGGGTCTTCCGCGAGGAACGAGACTCGCCGCAACAAGCGACCTCCGATGCCGATGGGTTCTTGCGGCCGCCTCTGCTGAAACGTTCTGCGATTGATCGTGTAGTCTTCGAGTTTCACTGCCATTCCAAGTTCAGCGATGGGTACTTCACGCCATCGGAGGTTGTTACGAGAGCCCATAGGCATGGAGTGAGCTTCTTCCCTTTCACTTGATTATCTGTTTTCTGTGTTTGGTATTTTTTGTGTTTTTTTTTTTTTTGTCATGTGTTATATATGGAAATTAAGCTTTGGTTTATTGTCTTTTAATTAAAGAAGTCATCACAACCTCCATTAGACTATGTATCAATAAAAAGAAAAAAAATAACTTAAACCTTAATTTTGCATCAGGACTCCAATTACAACGCCCCATGTGTATGGTTCAACCCCATTGAATACAAAAAATTAAATAGTTTAATGCATGATGTAGTCATATCGTACACGCAATGCATTGGGGTTGGAGTCCTAATGCACTTTTGTATCAGGACTTTTCATGTAATATTTTTTTCAATAAAAATATGTGGGAAAAGTGCATACATGTCACTTAATTTTTATGTATTTTCATATTTATCGCCCCAAGTTTTACATTTACACTTATAAAAACTTGTTGTCATGAAGCTATGTATGAAAAGATGTGTTTCACTTTTTAAACATAGCAATGGTGATATTTTTTGATGTGATGTTAAAAATTTGAGTGGTATGCATATAAATATGAATGTTTAGGTGTTAGATATCCAAACAAATAAGGATTGTGAAAATGCCCGAAAGGCATATAAGTAGGAATTTAAAAAAATGGCAATGAATTATTAATTTATAAATTTCATTAAATGACATTATTATAAAACCAATGACTGAAATAAGAACTGGTCAACATAATTTATGAGGATTTTAGAATTTTAAGTTGGAGGAAAAATCTATTTTTTGCAATTGAGAAGTTGGTTTTACAATATTAACTTGTATGAAGATTGCTATCTTGGTTAGGGTTTCTTTTAGTGTTATTTAAATTTTGGTGTGATAAACACAAAGCACATAGGGTAGCTTATTCATTGATTGCCTCTATAACCTTTTCTAGATCGGAGTTTAATCCACTAAAAAATGTTCTATTTGGTGATATCCATCTTATTAAACTTTTGGTAGGTTACAATAATATATAAAAGCTTGTCTTTATTATGGTTTTGGGTTTATTTTTTATTATTAGAATAGGTGGACTAACTTGAAGATTACACTATTCTACTTGAATTGATTGGTGTTAGATTCAATCACCTTAACAATGGGTTGCGCCTAGACTAACTTTTGACTAAAGTTAGAACTCCAAACTTCTTTTATCCGAAGCTAATGGAAAATGACCCATAATGCCAATCCACATTGAATGAAAAATAACTTCACAAAAAAGAAGATGACACCAACAACATGCAGGTAGCAATTTTAGCTTCATTGCATGAAATTTTAACCATTTTTACACATCCAGCCAATAAAATTCTTCATCAAGAATTTTGATGTGATGCTCCGAGCATAACTTTGGAACAGAGCAAATTCTTTGATTGTAGTATGGATAAAGCTTCCGTATAAAACTTTATGTTGATGACCAAAGCTGACTAAACTTCCTTGTGGTGATGGGTATTTGCAGGCTCGTCTCTAAAATGGTCGTACTTGAGGAAAGAAGTGGTAGGATCCATCTAAGAGGGTTTTCTATTGAATGTGTTAACTTGTCACAATCACTTAGAACTACAAATAGGACATCTATTTCTTAGATTTGATCACATCTTGATGAAGTGGTTAGTTTAGAAAGGATCTTTTTTTTTTTTTTTCATTTTACTCTCTTAGCACATGGATTATTTGTTGTACCTTGATCTTAACTAGCGAGGCATTCACCAAGAGCCTTGTTGTGATCATCGCTTTGATTGTTGTAGATGAAAAGTTTGGGTCCCTTTTTTTCTTTCCTTTTATTATCTTAATATCAATAGGTATAACGGATTTCAATATGATGTGTAGTGCTTGATAAAATGTTTAAAAAATGGATTATAATGGTATGCCAAAGATGGCCTTGTGAGTTGACTTAGACTTCTCCACTACAAAGTAATAAATTGTTTAGCCTATTGCAGAATTCTTCTAGGATAATGGACTAAAATTTGTCATTTTGACTTCTATCATTGGATTGTTGAATCCATAAAGGGAAGGGACAATTTGCTCAAGTTTTTATCCCTTTGTGAGTTCAATTTTAGAAATAGTTTTGAGGACGTCAACATGACTCTATATGTTGATCAAAGTCCTCTTTATGTTGACGCAAGGATCATCGACCGAGTATTAATGACTAATGGATCATTGTGGGATGCCAGTTTTTTCCAAAGTCCGATATTTATGAGTATTGAATTATTGTGGGGATGGCAATTGCTTCTTAAATCCATTTTTTACGGTAGCATATCATTTTGGGGATTTTTTGAAATGCTTCTTTCTGAAATTGGAAAAAATTTTCTCAAGACATGCAACAGTCCGATTGTTGTCTCATTCTCACCTATCTTCAAGTGATTTTCTTGCTAATTGTGGAGGTTTATTGGCAATTGTTAGGGTTATTTTAGATTCAATGGGCATAATAATTTAAAGAAATCCTCTGATGTACTTTTGATGGATGAGCCTATTGATCTCCTCAAAGCTGGTTGCATGCATCTATGTAGTGCTATATGGTGGTTAGCTTACAATGTCAAATTAATTGAAGCCATTATTTTTTAGAGGTAATTTTTATTGTGATTTTTCATCATGCTACAAGAGGATATTAACTTGGCTGATAATCGAAGGAGCAAACTCTTAGAGTGGGAGTAATGGTTTTGTATTGTTTTGCCTAATGTTTTTGAAGCTATTGTAGCAATCATGAATATTGTAATTGATTCTTTATGGAGAAGAAACAAAAGATTGTCGAGACCTCTTCTTTTTTGGGTATTGTTTATTTTTTGTTCTATTACATATCTTTGGTTAATTACTTATGGATATAACCTCACTATAAATGCAAGAGTATGGTTGTACAAATCAACTACTCCCATTTATATTTTCAAGGGCTCCATACACTTCGTATGGGATTTTATCACACTCACTAGTTCCTAGCTACTTAACATTTGCCAATGAGTGATATTAATGGTGCTTTTTGTCAATAAAGATTTTGGCTTTTACATACAAAATGAATTTATGGTAGAATGAGACTTTCCCTTTATATAACTAGGGAAAATTTATTTTTAAAAAGAGTCTAGAAAGAAAAGCCTCAAATAGACTAAAAAGGGTCAAACTAAATGTACAAAAAGCACTCAAATATGATTTGTGCTTATTTGAAGCTTGAGGTGAAAAAGATCCCTCTAGCTTCCTCCTGGCATATGAATGCAATGAGGGCCAAAATAGGATTTGCATTTCGCACCTTTCCCACTGCAATGACTAATTTAAAGTAGTATGAAGCTCTTATCCTTTTTTTTTTGTTTTCTATTTTGGATATAAATTCTACATTTCTTATGCTTATGTTTCGATTGCTTGTATTAATAATGGGGTGGCTAGTGTCTTGTTTATTTGTACATGGTTCTTCTTTTTTTTTTCTTTTTTGTTTTAATAGGCTAAGTTTTTTTGTTTGATTGAAAGAGATGTGTTTCTTTCCATAATTGTCATAGCTTTGATGCTATGTTGAGGATTGCAACAATAAAAAAAAATTCAAATTCTGTTTGTGGGCTTTTGTTCTGATGCATTTTTTTTATTATTGTTTTTTAAAGATTTTGATATGCTTCTAAATTCCATTATGTATTTTGCTTCTTATCCTTTTTCATGTTTTACCACTAAATCCATTTTTCTTTTTGATGTTTGATGGGGGCAAAATTAAATTTTATTTTAGACTCTTAAATTACATTTTGAATTCTAGCACAGTATAGTGTGTGTGGCAAGTTGGAGATTCTAGGATGGATTTTAAAATAGGGGTTTTTACACATCAACCACCCAAAATATTGAATATAATGTTTTAACCATCCAAACTTTAAATATAATATTTTAACAACATTTTTTATTACAATCACCCTCCTTTACCCACTATTGAAGGCTTCGAGTAAAAGTTTTGGGTGGTTAAAACTTTATGTTTAAAGTTTTGGGTTAAAATAATTTTTTAAAAATGTTTTAGGTGGTTGTTATGTAAAACTCCCTTTAAAATATTATAAGTTCTTTTTTTGTAATGCCATGGTGCGAATATGGAGGCTTTAGCTTAAGTTGTAATAATTGAATTTTAAATAAATTATTAATTAATAATAATAATAATAATAATTTGAATAGGCAATTAGATTACGCATCCCTTCATCACTTTAGTTACGACATAAGAGTCATATCCCCATGGGAGCCAATCGAGAACTGAAAGACGAGGGGAAGGTCGTAGGAGTAACGACAGAAGAAGAAGAGGAAGAAAATGAAGTCGAGTGGATATCTACCTATTTCGACGCTACTCTAGCCGCTTGCTTGTAGAGGAAGGTGGAAGCAACATTATCAAGGGCGTGTGGTGCCGAGAAGAGCCACGGGATCGAGAAAGAAGAAGAAGAAGAGTTGAGACCGAAGGCAAAGGAAGGAAAGTTGAGGTGTGTTGCCTTGGATTGAACCGTGCTAAGGAATCCCTGCAGGAAGATCAGCTACCGAAGGAGGAGGAAGGAGCCGTGTCGTCTTCGCATGCAGAGGAAGCCACGACCAAAGGCAAAACTTTGTGCGCGCTGCTCTATATGGTCAAGCCAAGTTCAAAGGAGTGGGAAGAAGAACATTCGTGCGTGCGAGGGAGCCAAAGCCGTGCGTTTGTGAGGTTAGGGCAGCCGGTTAAAAGGTATGTTTAATATTTTAATAAGTAAAAAATTATTATATGAATAATAATATTGTGTGAGGATATGTTTATTTAATTAGTGGAATGTTTTATTGAAATCAGGACTAACAAATAGTGAATTCATATTTGAAGTAAAAGTTTGAGGAGCATGCGAGTGAGGGAGGAGATTAATTCGAGAAACTTATAAAGTAAATATTAATTTTATATTGTTATTAGAACAAATAAGATAGTTCTTTAAATTAATGCTATTAAATTTTCTTGTAATTAGAAAGTGTGAGAAGACTGATAAATTCTCGGGATTTGAGAGAGGCTAAGAATCTTTAGGTTATAAGAGGTTAGCGTTAAGTTTACAACATTTAAAACTATTTAGGACGTGTTTCTTACAGTTATATGCTCTTTTAATTGATTTATGTTAGTTAAAGGAAGTAAAGTGAAGGGTTAAACTTTTTCAGTTGTCTCTTAAGTCAAGGGAAACAATTATTTTGTTTTATGCATTAAATGAAAGTTTTATTAAAGGAATGATTATTTTATTAGTTTAAAACAATTATTTCATTCATGTATTTCAAATTGAAAGTTTGAATTATATTTTTCAAATGGGAGGAAAATTACTATCATATAAAAGTAAATTTTTAAAAGAGTTTAATTGATATGGTAGAAGTTTAAGTCATATAAGACTACACCTAGATGGTACTGACAGGAGATGCTATGTATTTGTGCATGATAAAGGAAGTAGTAAAAGTGTACCTCTTAGTGCAATTTTTTAGGGCACTTACGGGTAAAATGTTTTAGGGTACATTCGAGTACATTTTTATAATACATTCAGATATGACGGTAATCCTATTATGACTCTTAAAAATATTAAAAAAAATAAATGCTTAAAGTGAAATCGGAAGTGATATAATTGAAGTGAAAGTTTATAATTTTATAAAGTAATGAACTGCATTTTTTTTTGTCATTCATGCATTACATTGACATAATAAGTTAATGCATATTAAGATTATAATTGTTCACCAAGTCAAACTTAATGGTGAATATAACTCTTTCAAAAAAAAGAAAAGTTATAGGTTGATATGTCTGGTAGGAGAGAGTTGTTCAGGAGGAAAAGTATTATTGATCGGTATTTATGATGATAGTTACTTTTTTTGTTTTCTTCAAATAGTGATATGTTGTTCCATACTGGTATGAAATGTTGTCTTCAAATTATGTTGTTTTTGCATTTTTTTTTATTGCACTTCATGGAATTTAGTGGCTCTTTTACATATTAGAAGATTTCATAAATTTGTGGATAGTTATGTAAATGTTTTCACTGTCCGATCGCAATTTCTTACTTGGTTAATTCCAATCTTTTAGGCCGGGTCGTGACATAAGCTAATTACCACATTTATTTTCTTAAGCTGATTACACTTCTCCTTTAATTAAGGGTACTTTTTTTTTTCTTCCTGTGGGATATGTGGGCACAAGTGAGTACAATTTTCACTAATTGTTTCATTTTTTTATGTGTTTAATGAAGATTTGGGTGAACTCTTAGTGGTTAATCGCTGTCATCCGTGCTCAGAAAAAGTTCAAAATGGTCTCTGAATTATCCATGTGTGTCATTTTAGTTCTTGACTATCAAATATGTATATAATTCAATTTTTTTCTCTTCAAATTTGATGTAAAATAGTCCGTGAAATATGATCCCAATTTTGGATTATGTTTGAACAGTTGAGGGACTAAATTAAACAATTTTTTTTTTGACTAAAATAACCCCATACAAAGTTCAGTGATTATTCTAATCTTTTGTCTTAGTTGCTCCACTTCTTATAGGCATGAAAGCAATTTTTACTTTTTCTTGATTTTTTGTTGAGAGAGCTATTGCTTTGCTCTTTTTAATAGCTTTTAATAGATGCATTGTCTAAGTTTTGTCTTTGTTATTTTACTTGAGGGAAATTTACATACCTAACACACAATTGTTATGTCACATAAATTTGTGATTTTCTTTCTCTTTGTATTTTAATTTAGGTAAAATTATTTACATGCCACACCAATCTTAAGTATTTACATATCTAACACCTAAACGTTATATTTGCATTTATGAGATTTTGGCGTCATAAATCTATGCATGAAAATGTGTAATTCACTTTTAAAAAATAAGTAAAAATGATATTTTTGATGTGTTATTGAAAATTTGAATTATATTTATGTTTTAGATACGTAAATACATGAGAATTGTGTGGTATGTATGTAAATGCCCCTTTACTTCATGCTATTTTTTGTATTATATAATTGTTCCTTTCTATTATTGCCTCCTTCGTGCCACTGAAAAGAGAGTTCAGGACATTTATCTTATTTGATTTTTGCATATCTAACTCATCTATAAAAAAAATTATGATTGAATTAATTATATATGATTATCGGGAGCTATAAAATGTAATAATGATTTTATTAAGCACTGCTTCAGCGCAGGTGAAAGTTCTCGCTCTAACAGACCATGATACGATGGCCGGCATCCCAGAGGCCATGGAAGCAGCCCACAAACTTGGCATCCTAATTATACCAAGTGTCGAAATAAGTACTTTATATTCTACAAGGTAAATTTGTTTCTTGCTCTAAAACTTACACTAGTCTTTCTAAATGATTAAATAGCCAAAATAATCCTTTGATTGCTTATTTTAGTCCTAGAGTTTATAAAAATGATAAATTAATCTCTGAATTTTTTTTTATTTGAGGCTAAAATAGTCCTCATTGAGGACTTTTCAACCCATTTTGAAATATTCTGGGGACTAAAATGACATTTTCATAAACTCTCGGACTAAAATTGATCATTGTAAATAGTTAGTCGATCATTTTGACACTTTTCTCCATTCTAAATGATTCAAACTTGATTGAGTTGAATATAGAACGGTGTTAAGATTTCAATTAAATAGCAATAGATTCCTAATAACTACACTATTAAGTAATACGTTTTTTTTTATATTAGGAATATTTACATGCGTATCACAAAATTCTTATGTATTTATATACTAGCACCAAAAGTTTGATATTTTATACTTATAACACCTTGGTGTCATAAACTTGTGCATGAACAAGTGTACTTCACTTTTAAAAAGATAGTGATAGTGGCATTTTTTATTTGATGCTGAAGGCTTGAGTGGTATAAATGTAAATGCATAGGAATTGTGGGGTATGTATGTAAATTTCCCTTTATATTATTGTTTCAATCCAAACATCCTTAAACAACTTCATTTCTACAACTACTATATAATATTGCATTTTTTATCAATTAGTTGAACTCTCTAGAGTTTTTCCTATTTATCAATCTCTATGTTTTTTTTTTCTCATTTTCTGCCTCCAAGTTCTGGGGCTGAGGAACCTGTGCATGTCCTGGCATACTATGGAAGCTGCGGCCCTGAAAAATACGAGGAACTGAATGAATTGCTGGCCACTATAAGAGATGGGCGTTTCTTTAGAGCGCAGAATATGTTACTAAAGCTAAGCAATTTAAAAATGTCTGTTAAGTGGGAGCATATTGTTAAAATAGCAGGGGAAGGTGTGGCTCCTGGAAGATTGCATGTCGCTCGAGCGATGGTTCAAGCCGGGCACGTCGATAATCTAAAGGAAGCTTTTAGCAAATATTTGTATGACGGCGGGCCTGCTTACGCCAGGTACAATCATGTCGTAAAATATATTGCTTTCATGTTTCATGGTTCGTTTAAGGCGGATGCAGTGATTTGTAGAAGGCAGATATGTAAAGTATAGGTTTTAGATATGTAAATACATAAGAATTGGGTGGTTTGTTATGTAAAAGTCCCATAAAAATTGATGTCAAATGTTAAACGTTACCATGAACATGCTAAATTTGTTTTGCAGGGGAAGTGAGCCTTCTGCAGAATCAGTGGTAAAATTGATTTGTAATACTGGTGGTGTAGCTGTCTTGGCTCATCCTTGGGCATTAAAAAACCCATCTGCTGTCGTCCGAAGTTTGAGAGCGGCTGGACTTCATGCGATGGAGGTCTACCGAAACAATGGCAAGGTGGACGGTACGTTTTTTATATCTTATATCCATGGATTATCGTCATTTTCAATTCCTTTTTTGTTTAAGAGCAGAAAGCCCAAAATAGTCCCCGGACTATCAACAAGCAATCAATTTAGTCCCAATATTTTATAATGCTTCAATTTAGTCCTACACTATTGAGAATATATCCGAATTAGTCTCTAGGCCGAATTTCTTGTTTAATCTGACGAAGTTGTACCGCATATTGAGTGATTTGGTCATATGAATAAAATTATCATTTACGAAAATCTAAAGTCTATATTGAAAGAGAAACGAACCTGTGTTTCATCTTCTATAATGGAACCACATTATATCAAACCAGGATATGGCGAATTGGCAGATTTGCACGGCCTTATAAAGCTCGGAGGATCAGATTTCCATGGCCGAGGTGGTGGTGACGAATCAGAGATCGGCAGTGTCGATCTTCCAGTTGTTTCCATCTACAAGTTTTTGAAACTGGCGAGGCCTATTTGGTGCAATGCCATTAAGAGCATTCTACAGAGCTTCACCGCGGAGGACAGCAGCATGAAAGTGGAGAAGATGACCATTTTTGGAAAGCCTTATGAGCTTAGAAAACGGTCGGAATCCATTAGCTGTGTTGCAGACATTGTTGACCTCTGTCTTTCTTCCTGGCTGAGCCGTGAGGAGAGAATGGAAGCTGAATTTGATGCCATTAAGTTGAGGCTGAAAGACACTGTAATCAGTAATGGGGAATTTTTAAAGCCTGTTGGTAGCCAACAGGCTTCATGAACAGTTCTGAAGTAGCAATTTTTTTCCTTCCCAGGATATCACACAATTCTTTTTTATTTACACATCTCACACCTAAACTTTTTCATATTTACAGACATTGCGCTCGAATTTTTAGTATCACATCAAAAACAGCACTATTATTGATTTTTAAAAGTGAAATACATCTTTCTATGTATATGTTTAAAGCACCAAGGCAGGTTATGTCTGTAAATATGAAAGTTTAGGCGCGAGAATTGTGTGCAACGTGAAATTTTTGGGGCGTTTACGTACATATCATGCAATTATTATGTATTTACATGTCTCATTCATAAACTTTTCATATTTACACAAATAGGACTCGGATCTTTAATAGCACATCAACAATAGCACTGTTATAATATATCTTTTCGTATATAGATTTAAAGCACCAAAGTGATGCATGTAAATATAAATTTTTTTGTGTGAGTTATGTAAATACGTAAGAATTGTGTGCCACGTATGTAAATTTCTCTTTTGGAAGTTTTACATACATACCAATCGGTCCGAGGTACTTTAACTGTTTTAATTTTTACGTGGCACGTTATCTGTGCATGCAAAGGTGTATTTTACGTTTGAAAAGTTCGAATTGTTGTATTTCTTATGCGATATGAAAGAATTGGTTGTGGTATGAATATAAAAGAAGTGAAGTTTAGGTGTTAGATATGCAAATACATATGAATTGTAGGGTATGTGTGTGAATGCCCCTTTGTTTCTTGTTATTGCATCTTGTTGTGCAGATTCACTGACATGTATAATTATCAGTGTTATTGATATAGAAGCTTAGTTTACTTTGAATAAGGGTTCCGGTGGTCTGCTTGTATATCGTGGAGTTGTAGAATTCATACTGTCGTCCGCACATCTCGACTTGCACGTAATATTTTTAATAGAGTTTTACTTGGTTTTTGTGCATGCATGAAATATGCACACCACATAATTCCTATCTATTTAGGCATCTAACATCTATTTTTTTTTTTTTTTTTACATTTCTATCACCTATATATATATATATATATATATGAAGAAAATGTTTATATATATCATATAATTCTTATATATTTACATATTTTACACAAATTTTCATGTGCATTTCTAACATTTTGGTTGTTTGGTGTTATAAACTTATGCATGAAATATGCATTTGGCTTTTAAAAAGTGTGTGGTGGTTTTTTTATATGATGTTGAATGATTTGAGTGCAATATATATGTAAATATTAAATTGTTTTTGTTAGGATGTAAATACATGAAAATGTGTGGTATGTAGGAATGTGCATGTGCCTAAAAATTAGTTTAGACGGTGAAAAATTATTCCATACGGATCGGACACCGCACGTAGCTTGCTTGCGGTGTTCGATCCGGACCGTAAATCACCTGATTTACGGTCCTGATGTATTTTGGTGGGCCTCACTTAAATTTTAAAAAAAATGGAAATAATCTTGATCTACGGTCAGGATCTAAATAATATCTCTTAGGCGGTAGATATGTAAGTGCAAAGGAATTGAACGGTACGTATGTAAGTTAAGTTCATTGGGATTTTTAGCTTTATTTCTGATCAATATGCTACGAGGTCGAGCATGCCAAAATTGAAATTTATTTCCACCTTTACAAGTCTTGACTATTACTTCTAAGTCTTCACTATTATTATTTTTTAAAATTCAGCTAGTTATTTTTTTAAAAAAAATTATGTTAGCAAAATATATTCATAAAGGAGTTTTTTTTTTCCTAAATAAAAAATTGTAATTTCAATAATAAATAAGGGATATTTTGAGGTGATCGGTTCGAGCTCACCTGTTGAAGTGGTTGATTTGGCTTATCATCATCTTCATCAAGGGAAAATTTAGACTTATCTCTATGAATGTAGTGATTTGATAAAACCCTCATGTTCGATCAGGACATCTGTTGATCTCTCATTTAAAGACGTCGCCCGACATTGGGATCTAGTCCCATCTGCTAGGCTTCGGGGATAGGGCTGTCAATCTGGCTCGTTGTTCGCAAACAGCTCGTGTTCAGCTAGTTAATTAGTTCGTGTTTGGCTCGTTCGTTAAGCTTAACGAGCCGAACAAGAACAATTTTTTAAGCTCGAATTGTAAACGAGCCGAACACGAACATAAGTTTGTTCGCTCGTGTTCGGCTCGAATTGTCTCGAAAATAAATAATTAAATAAATATATACATAATAAATATTCATAAAATTAAATATTATAAATTTTAATTAATTAGTTTTTTTAAAAAAAATCATATTTTATAAAATTTAATTATTTAAATTATTATATACAACAAAATATTAATAATGATAGATTACTAATACATATATAAGTATTATATATTTATATAATAATATAATATTAGTTTTATAATCAAAATATTATAAAATATATAGTATCTAAAAAAAACCCTAACCCCGCCTCCCCATTTCTCTCGGCTCTCTTGAACTTTCTCACTTTCAGCTGCCTCCCCCACTTGCCCTCTAACTCTTCTCGTTTTTCTTTCGAAAATCATTTCGGCCGACAACCGCAATAACTTAGGGTTTGTTGTCTCCGTTCGTCTTTTAATATCTACTTGTATATCTCTTCGGATAGCAGTGTTGGCTTGATTGCTCGGTTTTCTTGCTTGGTCGCTCGTTTGACTACCTAGGTGTTATCTCTGAGTCTTCTATCTAATATTTCATATTATCTTCTGGTTCGCCTCTTTTCTCATATTTCCTTAAATTTATTTTAGATTTATTTGGATTTTTTTTAGGGAAACCTAGCTTTGTTTAGGTTTTTGGCAGAATTGTTGTGCAGTCTCGTATATTGCATTTATATATTCGTTTTTTTTTCTATGAATGAGAATATGAGATTTGATCTAACGTTTTGTTGCGAAATTTAATTCGGCGTACATTGTGTGGTGAATGATTATGTGGTTCGACTATTGATTCTAGATCATAATTTTTTGGACTGCTATATAATGGTAGACATATCATAATAGAAACATATCATAATGAGAAGCATTACATATTCACTGGTGATTCATATGTGGTTCGGCTATTACTTCTAGATAAGAATTTTTTTTATGAAGAATACTATGTTTCTTTCCTTTAGCTTTTCAAGCAATAACATCTGTTTTCCAAGTGTTATGTAAGATGGATACTTGAGTTCCGTGTATGTTTATAGAGTTAGATCTGTGTTTGTTTAAAAGCAAGAAAATGAATGCTAAGTTCTTGCTTATCAATTTTATGAATACTTAAGTTCAAGTTATGTTTATAGAACAAGATCGTATATGATTCATATAATATGAATACTTGAGTTGGAGATGTTGTTTGAGATCAGCCTTGTTGTGAAATTTTGTTCTGCTTTAGCAACTTGTTTATATATGCAATTTCTTAAAATAATACTAAAGTATAACATATAATATGAATACTTGAGTTCAAGTTATATAGATCAGTCTTGTTGTGAATAAGAATATGAAATGATACCTCAGATGATTATTCTTACTTTTAATTTTGGAATGTAACACAAGTTTGCAACCATTTTAGGATAAAAATATGAAATAATGTCTTAGATAATTATTCTTACTCTTAATGTTGAAAGTCAACACAAGTTTACAACCATTTTAAGCTAAGAATATGAAACTTGTAACCATTTTAAATCTTTTGGCACTTGGGTATTTGCACATCGAACACTATCAGCTTTAATCTCTTTAAGGATGTATCATTTACTGTTTTTAAGGGAGTTTGGTGCCCCATTTAAGTGCTGGTTTGCCCATCTTTTTTAGGCTTTTAAATTGTTGTATGGAGGCTTTTAAATTGTTGAATGGAGGCTTTTGAAATGCCTGTTTGAATGCAATATGCAGGTTTGTTTATGAGCATGTCCTTGCGGAGGGTAAGAATTATGCTGGTTACGTATATTATCGTTTTTTGCTTTAAATATCACGGGTTTTGTTGTAACTTTGTGAAGGGCATACTGTTAGCCAAAAAAAGTATCAATTCTATATTAAAAGGGCAGCTAATAACTGTTTATAAGGAAGGTAAAATACAGTTTTCAGTATCACGGGTTTCTCTGTTTGCAGTTTATTTATAGCTTGCCTGCTGAGGTTTGATTGAGAAATTAGTTATTCATACTTTTTATTTGCATTTCACTCCTGGGCTTAAACGAACGGGGTAGTATTTAGTTCAAAGAACATTTTTTTTAAAATTCTACGATGTTGGAGATGTTGTTGGAGATGATGTTGCATTTATTAACATGTATCAATGTTCTTTGGAAACCTGGAAGTTTGTTTCTGCGACATTCATTTAGTTTTACTTTGGTATTATTTCAATTCTTATGTTTCTCATTATTTGTCCTCCTTGCATACCACATGTTTTCAAAGCTTTGGAGATTTGGAAACATTATTTCTCCTCCTTGCATACCACCTGTTCTCAAAGATGAAGGAAAGGTAAATAACATAAGAATTGGTCTCTTTGGAGATGTTGTTGCATTTATGTACTTTATTACTTCAAGAGGTTTCCCAAAAGCTCGAGAAGTTTGGTCCCTTTGGAGAGATGTTGTTGGAGATGCTGTTGCATTTTGTTACATGTATCAATGTTCTTTGGAAACCTAAAAGTTTGTTTCTGCGATATTCATTTAGTTTCTTTGGTATTATTTCAATTCTTATGAATAACACTTGCTCTCAAAGCTTTGGATATAAATAACTGAATTCAAATCTCTTTGATTTATAAGTGACTTAGATTACTGAAAAGAAATAACTATTATGATAGTATTTGTTAATACTTAGAAAATTTATCATGGAATATTATAAATGGCTAATATTTTCTGAATTAGCTCAAGCTGAAACCATTCAGATGAAATTCATTGCAGTTTCGGGCAGATCATTGTCATCATGGGCGTTTAGATCCAGTTGTGGTGTCAACCATAGCATTCCAAACTCATTCAAGTTCTCTTTGAATTATACGTGATTTAGATAACCGGAAAGAAAGATATATTATGAGAATTTTTTTAATACTTATAAATTCATCATAGAGCATTATAAATGGCTAAGATTTCTCATTATTTGTCCTCCTTGAATAACACTTGTTCTCAAAGCTTTGGAAATATTTTGGAAACATTATTTCTCCTTGCAGACCACCTGTTCTCAAAGCTGAAGGAAAGGTAAAATACATAAGAATTGCCTGCAACATGTAAATTTTTCATAGATTTATCTAAATGTACAAAAAAATAAAAATATTTGACCTGGGATTTCAGGTGCAAAGTTTCAGTTATGTTTGAGATCGATATGATTGTGAGGTCAGGAGGCAAGGTGATAGTAAGGGATGAATTTGTTGTTGCCAGTAAAATGGAAAACCTGTTGAAGTCCCTGCACTGGTAGATTTCAAAATCAGATTATTTTAGTTTTAGTAGTTTGTATTGTAAGTAAAGGATAAGAAGAATTAAATGTTTAATACAATTATTTTTAGATTTTGATTTTGATTTTGAGATTTTATTTGTATTTTTTATACTCTTGTTTAGTTTGTATATTTTAAAATTTCTAATAAATTGATTGTTATTTTGTAAGTTTTTGTCAAATTATATGAATATTCTTGTAATATATTTTGTAATCAGTTTTGTAAAGTTTTTTGAGCTCATCATTTTTTTANAGATGTTGTTGCATTTATTAACATGTATCAATGTTCTTTGGAAACTTGGAAGTTTGTTTCAACGATATTCATTTAGTTTTACTTTGGTATTATTTCAATTCTTATGCTTCTCATTATTTGTCGTCCTTGCATATCACCTGATCTCAAAGCTTTGGAGATGCTTTGGAAACATTATTTCTCCTCCTTGCAGACCACCTGTTCTCAAAGCTGAAGGAAACGTAAAATACATAAGCATTGCATGCAGCATGTAAATTTTCCATAGATTTATCTACATGTACAGAAAAATAAAAAAAATTTGACATGGGATTTCACGCGCAGAGTTACAGTTATGTCTAAGATCGATAGGATTGTGAGGCCAGGAGACAAGGTGATAGTAATGGATGAATCTGCTGTTGCCAGTAAAGTGGAAAACATGTTGAAGTCCCTGCACTGGAAGATTTCAAAATCAGATTATTTTTAGTTTTTGTAGTTTGAGTTGTATGTAAAGGATGAGAAGAATTAAATATTTAATACAATTATTTTTAGATTTTGATTTTTATTTTGAGATTTTATTTATATTTTTTGTACTCTTGTTTAGTTTGTACATTTTAAAATTTCTAATAAATTGATTGCTATTTTGTAAGTTTTTGTCAAATTATATGAATATTCTTGCATAAAATTTTTTAATCAATTTTGTAAAGTTTTTTGAGCTCATCATTTTTTTAAGTTAATAATTTTTTTATTATTTTTTTATTTTTTTAAATAATATTTATTAAAATAATTTTATATTCTAACGAGCTAATTTCAAGCCAAACGCGAACATGAAAATGTAATTCGAGTCGAACACGAACACACTGTTCATGAGCCAATTTCGAACATGAGCCAGATTCGAACGAGCCAAACACGCAGGGTCGGCTTGTTTACAACCCTATTCGGGGATGGTCGTCATACCGACATTATATGACATTAGTCAGCAATGCCTCATATTCACGACACTGGTCAAATAAAATACAACAATATAGTGCTTGGTATCATAATTTTATATTACTTTTCATTTGATGAATAAAAATGCTAACAAGGAATAAAGGGGTTCTTCTCTCTGGGGGTCTCTCTGAGAAGCCACCTGGAGATCAAACTCTACACATGACAGACAGTGATTAACATGTTAATATACAGAACATTATATTCTGGTTCAACGAATAGATTTGAGTGTATAATACCATAATTATATATAATACGACATGAATGGAATTATATGTTGGTAATATCTGTAGAATTTACTTATCAGAGGACAATAAGTTGTTTATTAAATTATTATAGAAATAATCAACGAGACAATTTAACCTTGATTGCATTCAATTTATATAAATTATTATTCAATCCCTTTCTGATTGTAACGCAAATTATTTTTTTAATATGGGACAGAGTAATATAATCATTTATTTATTTATTTATTTTTTCTTAAGCCGTATCGATAGTGCAAGCTTTCTTTCTTCCAAGTTTCTCCATCTTAATTGGAGAATCAACATTATTTATAACCATTATAAGCAAAGCATTATTTATATATATATATATGCGCCGCGTACTCAGATCAGTTGGTAGGGTGTCTGCTTGTCAGTTATAAGTACCCTTTGGTCTGGGGTTCGATTTCCACCGAGTGTAGGATGTGGTGCTCGAATTATAGACGTATGAGGGATGACCAAGGCTCGTATCATAGTCTCTGCTCATTCCTTAACATCTTGATGTGAGAAAAGAATGGAGGAGATTGTCGGATCACCCTGAAAGGAGGAGATCATCTACATTATAGGGTTTGCGATGGCTTCATCTTTTATTGGATTTCGAAGAAAGAATATTAGATAATTTTAGTGTAATACATGTTTGCCTACGACATGTCATTGAAAGACTGCATTGACGTTGATGTCGGTTAAACGGATTTAGTAGAAGAACTATCCAAGTGTACATAAAAATTGTGTTAGCATGAATCTCGAGGAAATCCATCAGGCAGTAGAGAAGATGATGTGGTAAGTTGGGGCCCTCTATGGGCAGGTTGAGAATCTACATTTATCTGCCTAACTCATGCTGGCTGGAAGAAATCTTATTCCATTGACGGACAAAAGTCGACAACCCTTCAAACAGGTCATCCGGATGGATCTCTCATGGACAATACGACATAACTCCTGATGCAGGTCTGGCAGATGGCAGAAGTCGCCAAAATCTCAGACAAAAGACAATCACCTCTTGGTTAATCATTTGGCCATGGCCGCCCGGATCATAAACTGGCATGAATTATCAGTCGACTTCTTCTCTTGGTCAACAATGGAGAAGCTTCGAATATCGGTGAACATTATCTTTCACTGCTTGAACGTGAAAACCGCCATTCGACCAATAAAGCAGAGGATCAAGTACTTGGCAACGACGCTGGTAAGACCCATCAAGGAGGAAGTACTAAAACTAAAGGAAGCAGGTTACATCTAGGAGGTGTAGTACCCCACCTGAGTTTCAAATCCAACTGGTGCAATACCCCACCTGAGCATCAACACCGTCATGATTCAGAAGACCAACAGAAAGTGACATACGTGCATGGACTTCACAAACTTAAATGCCATTTGCCCAAAGAGCCGCTACCCCCAGTTGAAGATCAACGTCCTTGTGAATTCAGCTGTCAGCCATCCAACCATAACTTTCCTGGACAATTTCTAAGGTTACCACCATATAAAGATGCACCCGACCGACACCAATAAGACTGTTTTCATCACAACTGATAGCATTTTCTGTCATAATATAATGTCCTTTAAGCTCAAGAATATCAGACTTCTGATAGACATAACGTTTACCAATCAAAAATGAAAACATTTTGAGGCCTACGTGAATGATGCCCTAATTAAGAACACCTGAATAACACATAATAAATTTATAAAAAAAACAGAAATTAAAACAGCATTTACATATTACAATCTTTCTAAATTAAATTTCGATTTTTTATTTTTATTTTTATTTTTTTGTAATTTTAATTTGACCAGAAGCTCTTCGACATTCCCAAGAATTAAGTCAACCGGCAAAAATGGCTTCTTGAAAATATAAAATCATGAATAAAAAATAAAAAAGAAAATTAGAATTTATAATGATTCCACGTCATGTCTACATCATTTAAAAATTCGATTTTTCAACATTTCATGGCACCATAATTCCATCTACCCATTAATATATTTGAAATGGTAATATTTCATAATGTCTATATCTACCGATTAATATATTTGAAAATGGTTGATTTGTAAATAGTAAGTTTGGGGTGGCTTTTATGTAATTTTCCCCTATTTATTAATTTTAAAGAGATTTACATATTTACCACGAATAACTTTTATTTATTACCATGTCTACCATCCAAGGTTTGATGGTCACACTTTTAAAACTTGGGTTTCCTAAATCAATGCATGAAAAGAAATATGTCATTTTTAATAGTATAATCATATTGCATCAGGACTCCACACGTAGAGTTACGTGCGAAGTCCAATGAAACCACACCAGATTAGGGTGATAGGAAAAAAAACAAAATATGTGCGGTCACATAAGAGAATATTATTCCCGTGTTATTCAGGTGTTATTGTGTGTTATTCAAGTGTTATAGAAGTGTTATTGATGTGTTGTTGTGTTATTATAACACCGAGAATATTCTCATAACACAATAACATATGAATAACATAAAATAACACCTAAATAACAGGGAATAACACGGGGGAAATATTATTCTGTGTTACCGAGCTGATTTTTTTGTGTACCTTTATGTGGTGTGATTTCATTTGACTTCGCAAGAAACTCTACATGCGGAGTCCTGATGCAATAATTTTTCAAATTTTTTTATGTGATATTATAGATTTAGGTGATATGAATGTAAATATGAGAGTTTACGTGTTAGATATGTAAATACATGAGAATTGTGTAGTATGTATGTACATGCCCCTTAATTATATGTATTATATTTAGTGATATTGTTTTATATATTTATCATTAATGATTTTTTTTTTTTCAAAAGAATGACGAGATGCTATTATACGAGCCTCCAGCCAGTCATCCCTAATGTGTCTAAAAATTAAACCCTCGACCTAAGGAGTTATATACTGTGGATGTCAACCAACAAGTTGGGATACGCGGAACAATCAATACTAATGATAAATATATATTTCCTCAGGCCGCGGGTCGACTCCTGCAGTTGACCCGTAGGCCGCATCTCAGGATAAGTTGAGACCCTTCATCTAGAGTCAGTCAGAGTAGGATTAAAATTGACTTGAAAAGCCTTGACTTTGTCCACCTCCAAAGAATAAATATTAGGTTAGAACAAAATTGACGATAAAATAATTTATCATATTAAACAATAAAATAATAAATAATAGCAATAAAATTGTAAAAAATATATATTTTTTAAAATATCCCTCAAATTATAT
>NEWO01000067.1:1726072-1834479 GCA_003013225.1 Phalaenopsis aphrodite
TATATATATATATATATATATATATATATATATATATATATATATATATATGTACATCCAAGCATATATAGGTGAAACGAACATTATTTGCTCCTATGACTTGAACCAGGGCTATTTGGTTAAGTGCCAAAAGCTGTCAACCATCAGGACAAGTTGGTTTGTCGAAACCTAGACTTTCATATTTACATGCATAGCACTCAAATCTCTAGTATTACATCAAAATATCACTTATATTTTTCTCATGAAAATAAATTATACATTTTTTTTTCTTGCATAGATTTCTGCTATCAAGTTGTTATGAATGTAAATATCAAAATTTAGGCGTGAGATATATTAATAACGGTTGTCACCGCTAGATCAATATTGCTCAGCCAAGATTGTAGGACCACAGTTGTTGTGGACCAATATTGCCCCGTGGGTGTTGCAGTTGTCGTTGTCATCACCAAACCACTATCGCCTTCATCGGGTCACTATCTATCGACCCTCATTGTTGGCAGACCACATTCACCTATTAGCCAGTGGACTATAATCATGTGGTTGACGTCATTGCTACAGTTATGCCTACATTGTTGGAATGCAATCGTCAAATCATTATCATCTGGCTATCACTGCTAGAAGTAATGGCTCACTATATTCTAGTGTTCATCGTCATTGGTAATGAAAAATTATGATTTCTATCGCACACCCCCTTATCGTCGATCTTCCAACAGTTAGTTGTGAAACCCTTTAAATAGAAAAAAGCTAAACTCCTAAACATCGTGGCATCTTTTGGTTTAACGGTAGAATTTCATCAAAAACACAAAATTTAAGTGTGCTTATGTGGGATCACTTCTAGGATGTGTGGCCTCCTAGGAAGTTGCACCAATGAGGCAAAATTATGATGGTGATTAAGCCAAAGAGAACAATATCTCGATGCGTGAGAGTTTGGGCCATCACAAATAGTATTAGAGCATTACACCAATCAGAAGATGAGAACCAAATGTCATATAGAATAATGTGTTTTGTCATGGGAGCCACCTCTTGAACCTGAGTTGAGACAAAGTACTATATGGTGGGAGTCACTTCTTGAATCTATAGGGGACACCTCTAGAATCATATATATTCAGTAAGTGATCCAAGATTAAGAAAAATGATGATGACATGAGCTACTTCGATGATGGACATTTTGAAATCCCTTAAAGGCAAAGAAGCAAAACTCATAAACATCAAGACACCATTTGATGTAATTGTGAAATTTTAAAAGAAACTCAAAAGTTAAGTGTGTTCGTGTGGGAACACTCTTAGAATAGGTGACCTCATTGGAAGTTACACTAATGAGGCAAAACTATGAGGCCATTAGACTAAAGTAGACAATATCTTGTGTGCGAGAGTTTAGGCTATCACATGTGTTGTTGTCACTTACTAATCTTTTTGGTCTATTTTTTGGTGAGAGTCATGTCAATTTATTTCACTCTTGTGATATTATTTTCTATTTTTTTAATGCACACAAAATATTGTAACATACATCATTCGTAAGATGGGTGACTTCTTGGGAGGTTACACAAATAAGATAAAATCGCGAGGCCAAAGCAAACAATACCTCGATAGACGAGAGTTCATATTGTCATACAGATCACTGTCACTTCACGTCTTTTTTTACATCGTCTTTAGTGAGATTCAAGCCTATTTATCTCACTCTTATGGTATTACTTTTTGTTTTCTTAGACAAACAAAGTTTTGTAACATACTTACGAAACCATTTCAATTTGATTAGGTCTAGTGGTTTTTTTCCCATTCCCTAAAATTTCCTCTTTGAGCTTGTCTTTTATCTGTATGTGTGTTGGATTTTCATATGATGTTAAGACGTTAAATAATGCCACAACTGTGAATTCCCCAACATGTAACAATAATATTAAAACTAATCTCTTTTTTAAAAAAAAATTATCAAATTAATAATTTGATTAATAAAATTAAGTAGATAATGCATGGCATGAAATCAAAACTTTGGATTTAATTGAACTTTTTTGCACATATACATATGTGACCAATACTATGATGATCATCCAAATGACATGACAATAAAATAAAATAATAAATAAAGCAAAATTTCATTAATAAAAAAAATTATGAATTAAAATTTAAGTAATAAATCAAGCTAATCAAACTAATAACATGATAACTTTTTTTATTTAAGAAAAATATAAATGTATTATATTTAAATTAATTTTCATTGCCTCAATCATTTTCAAATTAATAAATAGATCAACTCATTTATTTATTAAAAAAATAAAAAAATAATTAAGTATGAGAAAAAAAATTTAAAGTAATTAAAAATATTTTTAAAATTTTACTAACTACAAGGTAATTAAAATATTGCATTAATATATTTTTACCAATTAACTATGGAGCATATTAAGTTAAAATTTTTAAATCAATTAATATAAAATAAAATACTATTTATTGAAATAACCTTAATTTTACTCATCTCCACCATATTTATGTTTAGGGGTGTAAACGAGCCGAACACGAGCGAGCCAAGCTCAGCTCGTGTTCGGCTTGTTTATATTTCGAGCTCAAAAAGTGTGTTGGTGTTCAGCTCTTTTGCTTAACAAGCCGAACACGAGCTGTTCACGAAAAAAGAGTTATTTGAACAATGCTAATCATGTCGTCATAAGACAATAAGAGTTTGAGCAAGATTTAAAAATTATTATTTATATTAAAACATCATTTTAATTGATTATAATTCTTTGTAGCCTTGTAGTCAATTAGATTTATTTCGAGCCAAAACGAGCCGAACACGAACGAACACAACTTAATTCGTGTTAAAATGAGCTTCTTAACGAGCCGAACACTGTTCGCGAAAAATGAACTATTTTGACAGCCCTATTTATATTATAACAAGAGCTCGAATTTTAAAATATTAAATTAGTGTGGGAAAATTCAGAGTAGAAAATAATATTTTATTTGGATCGAATTATTTATGAATTATAAATTTATACTAATTAAATACCAAAAAAATATTATATTTTTTTTCCCATCCATCATTTTTTAATTTTAATATTTAAAGCTATATTCTCTTATCAAATAATCTGATATGTTATTTTATATATAAGAAAATTAAGTCTAGAGTCCAGAGAAGGCAGCGTAATTAATTGATAATCACTAATCGTTTACTCCGTCCTCTTTGATTAATACTTAATTAATTTTAATTATATTTTGTTCTTAATTACTTTTACTTTGACCACCGTGCCCCATACTCTACGCTAGTCCCAAAATTAGAAAAGTTGAAAGTGGGTCCTATCGAAATATATCTTTACGGTGATCGACGATGAAGATCTGACACGGTATAAAATGTAAAAACACCTGAGAATTGAGTGGTGTGTAATTGAGTGGTGTGTATGTAACTCTATAAAGGAAATTTTGCATACATGTCACATAATATTTATGTATTTATATATCTAACATTTAATTTTCAATTGAATGAAAAAAAATTGCATGGTATATATGTAAATATCGAAAAATTAAAATGATTCCTCAGCATATCTTATATTTGTATTTTCATGCATAATAAATTTTTTTTTTATATTTATATATCTATTTATTTAATATACATAAATTTGTTCAAATCAATGAAACTTAAATAATTAAAATTATATCCCAATTTCCAAACTTTAATGTCTCTTAAGCTAAGTCATCTCTGATTAGAGGCTGATATAATCTTATGGAGAGCATATATGACTAATTAATTTTAATTTTAACTCTATTAAAATAAAAAAATGGGAAATTTGCATAAATGTCTCCCAATTTCCTATGTATTTACATATCTAACATTTAAAATTTGATATTTTACATGTATAACATTTTGGTTTTACAAACCTAGGCATGAAAAGGCTTCAATATTAGTAATAATGGCATTTTTATATGGGGTTAAGGATTTGAGTGGCATAAATGTAAATATTAAAGTTTAGATGGTAGATGTGTAAATATGTAAGAATTAGTCTGATTTTGAGCTAATTGGGCTCGACTCGGTTTAAGGTGAATCCAAATTTAATATGAGTGTTTATATCATCTTAAAGTTTTGAATCTAATTTATATAAATAAATTAATATTTTAACTCATATATTGTATTTTATTTTGATTTGAGTTAGGAGTTAATTTAATATTTATATGATCTTAAAGGTTTGAATCTAATTTATATAACTAAATTAATAATTTATTTTTTTATTTTTTAAAACATTATAACATAAATAGCCACAAAATTTAATTGATCAGGCATAGATCTCGATTCTACTCTAGACAAACTAACGGTCTATCTGGGCTGATTGCGGCTTTTTGAAAAGGCGATTGTAAAACTATGATGAAGAAATCAATTTCTTAAGAAATCGTGGTGGGAATTATATATACATTAAAAAAAAAAACAGTTTTCTACTACAAAAATGAAGCACCAAGAAAGTAGTTTCCCAAACAAAATTGTGGTGACAGTCAGAAACACAAAGTAGGCAGAAACCTGTACAAAAATGACCCTAAAGGCCTCATTGATCTAATCCAACAACAACATAAGAAATGAGTAGATCCTAGTTCAAAATAACACGAATCAAATAATTGATGGTGTACTTCAGACTTTGAGATTATTAATTAAAATAGGCGGTGGCGCCACCTATTTTATCATGAACATAGTCTAAAGTTTCAAAATAGTCCCCAACTATTTACATAAAGTCGTTTTAGTCATAGAGTTCATGGCACTGCGAAAAAGTCACAGACTATTTTAAAATTGAGCTCTAACCCCAGTTTCATGTCCCATATAAATTATCGGAAAATATTTTGACACTTTATTCAAATCTAATATAGAGCGTCTGTTTCTTAAGCAGAAAGTCAGTGCTGCGACCCCTCATGTCGTGGGTTTGAATCCCCTCCAGCACAATTGACGTTAAGGATGTGGTACTCAAATTATTAGACATATTACAGGTGACTAGAGTCTCTGATAATAACATCTGACATATCTTTATATATATATAGTCTATTTTAAGTTCTTTGCCCTCATTGGTACGTCAGTGGCTTCAAATTCTTCTCTAATTAATAACTCCTAATTAATTAAAAAATATGCGTTTGAGGAAAATTCTTCTTAAAAAAAGCTAAAAATAAAATAAATCAGTTAGGCTATTTTGGTCCTCAGCGCTTAAGTTCAAGACTTCATTTTCCTCCCATTGATAAAGAAAGCATTAAGAAAACAAAAATAAATTTTAAAAAATTAGTCAATAAAATTGTTGTTATATGCACCATTTACTTAGCGAAGTATTATGCTCATGTGAAATAGCAAAGTAAAACATTTATTTTTAATATTTTTATATGTTCTAAGTATATTTTTTTATTATTTTTCACTCATTATTCTCAACAATTTTTCATGCCCATTCATTTTATATAATTTTATGACGTGCATATAATATATATGTACATATCTTTATTAATTTTGTATGATTTTTTTTTTATTTTTTAGGAAAATTTATATTATTATTATTGAAATTGTGTTTTGTTTGTTGGCATTTGCGTTATAAGACCACTCAAGTCAGGTGTTTGAATCCCCTCTAACACAATTAGTTTTAAGGAAGTGATACTTAAATTGTGAGGAACTTTAGAAATGGTTGGAGGTACACACACTTGTAATAAAAACAATACGCACGTGTGGTTTACCATGACGTGAAATTAACCGCGGGTAAACCGCTGAAAAGGTGCATGTGGGAGTGAAACACGTGCCAAAATGGTCGGCTGGTAACTTCAGAGAGATTGGGAAACGGGCCCACATGTGTGGCCCAGAAACCAACTTTTGCTAGGGGGCCCAAGTCTACGTGTTACTGTCCAATTATACGTATTTTTCTGGAAGGCCCAACTATAAAAGCCTCGCCTCGGCCACGACTCTCAGACAAGAGTTTTCCTCCTCTTCTCTTCTCTGCTTTCTTCTTCTAGTCTCTGAAGTCTGAGATGACGACCGTCGTGTTGCCGGAAGAGATGCTTAAGCCGATCCCGTCGTCGGCGATGGTGACCGCCTCTTACCCGCCGCCTCGAAGCGCCGCGTCGACGGCCAACTATAAGAAACTTATGAGCCATGCCGATCAGCTTAGCAAAACATGCAGAGCATCATCGTGGTTGGAATCGATGAGAGACTCTTCTCCGACACATTTAAGAGTCGACAGTGATTGGAACGTGAGTAGATTACTGTCAATTTAAGTTTTGTTTTTTGGAGTGATGTTTCATTGGGGCTAAAGGTTTCGCGCTTCTTTTATTTGGAGCAGAGGAGGTACCCGTCGGCATTGAGCAGGTTCGAAGAGATAACGGCGGCGGCTATGCGAAAGAAGATAGTCGTGTTTCTTGACTACGATGGGACTCTTTCTCCCATTGTTGAGGATCCGGACTCCGCCTTCATGTCTGAATCGGTGTGTTTTCTTGGCATGTTTCTGTGATTTCTTGCGCTGGGGAATCGAGTTTTGGTTTGTTGAACTTTAGGGTTTTGGATTTTTTTGAATTTCAGATGAGATCTGCGGTGAAAGGTGTGGCTAAGTATTTCCCGACTGCTATTGTGACCGGGAGGTGCATAGATAAGGTACATTGTGGTATTACCATTTACAAATTATATGGGTGAAGGATTTTCTTATGTTTTTAGCGATTAGCTCGTGTATTTTCGCTCTTATATTTTAGTTTTTTTAAAAAAATTGTTTAGGTGTTTAGCTTTGTGAGATTAGAGGAGTTATTCTATGCGGGAAGCCATGGAATGGACATCAAAGGGCCTACAAAATGCCCTAAACACATAAATGCTCAGGTTGGAGAGCATAATCTACGATACAATCTTTTCTTTATGCATATATAAACTTACTTAATTGCTTTAATTATACGAATCCCTTACTGAAATCTTCTTTTTAATGGTGTTCTAGGCACAATCAATGCTTTGTCAACCTGCAAGTGAGTTCTTGCCAATGATTAATGAGGTTAGTTTCATTGAAGTTAAGAAGATTACCTCTGAAGCTTTATCTTACAACTATTATAACTTAATTCCTCTCATCTATATCAAAAGGTCTACGATTTACTTTTGGAGAAAACCAAATTGATCCCTGGTTGCAAGGTTGAGAACAATAGATTCTGCTTATCAGTTCACTTTCGATGCGTGGAAGAAAAGGTAATGATCTTGAACCAATTTCAGTTCACAAAATCTTTTTCTTTTTTTCTGATAAAAAAATGTCTGAAAAATGAGATGAAAACTAGCTATAACTAAAGATTTTTGTAACAAAAATTTCATTCTTGAACTTTGTATCAGAGATGGAGTGGGCTTGTTGAAGAAGTTAGATCTGTGCTTGCCATCTATCCGGATCTCCGATTAACTCAAGGAAGAAAGGTATGCATTTTTCAGTTTTATTGCATTCATTTTAAGGGACAAGTTGTTTAAAAGTTAGTCTTTGAATACTTATGTTATCTTCGTTGGGAAATAGGTGAATTCTTATTCAAACATGTTGAGCGAAGAAGAACAAAGAATTGGATAGTAGTTCAATGAATAAAACCACACAAGAATTTGATATGGGTCCTCCCAACTAATAGCTACAAGATGTTGATTACGATGCATATTTTACTACCTAACCAAGTTCAAAATTAAATCCTTAATTCCTTTGATGCAATTCTTTGATATAAGCCATGTCGTCACCTATTCTTAAGGGAAATTTTAGGTGTTGTATTTTAAGTTTGTAGCGGTTTTAGCAACTTTAGTAAATCCTATAAATTTTGATTTACTTAATCCCACCAACAACAGGATTTAATAAACCCGGGATTTAAGGCAAAACTGAGAAAATTTTGTGAAGAAACTGGATTTACTAACATTTGGATTCAAAATTGTAATTTTCTTGTTTGGCAGGATTCAAGTTAAATTCTACTTAAACCCGTTGTCATATAGCCCTTTAGAATTCAACAAAATTTTCTAAATGCTTCTGTAAAATAACCCACAAACATTTAATTTTTTTATAAAGTCTGAGTTACTCGTTGGCTTAGGCAAGAGATTTTGTTTCTAATAGTAGATAGTAGAAAATTCAAAGAAAAAGAAATTTGGATGACTTTGGCCTTGACTTGTATCTGATTTTTGACCATACAGGTGTTGGAGATTCGCCCTACAATTGAATGGAACAAAGGCAAAGCGCTCGAGTTCTTATTAGAAAAGCTTGGTAAGCTTATAGATATCATGCCCTCAAATGCTTTCCCTAACTGATTTTAGGGGCATTTACATTTATACCACACAATCCTTACGTATTTACTTATCTAACACCTAACTATTCATAGTCACCTGCATGCCACTCAAATCTTTGACATCACATAAAAAATAACACCTTTTCATACATAGGTTAATGACCAAGGTGTTATAAGTGCAATTATTAAACTTTAGGTGTTAAATATGTAATTAAATAAGAATTGTGTGGTGTTTATGTAAATCTCCATTACCTTTATTATTAAGTCATCAGCCATCAAATATGACCAAAAAATTTAACTCCGGTCTTATAACTTTTCTCAGGATTTGACAATTGTGAGGACATTTTACCCATCTATATTGGGGATGACCGCACCGACGAAGATGCATTTAAGGTATATATATAGAAGCAAATCATAATATTTCATATTCTCTCATTCAAAATTTGACCGTTGAGGTTCAATGAACATGTTTCTTAATTAAACTTCTTCATCAGGTTTTGCGTGTCAGAGAGCAAGGATTTGGTATTTTAGTTTCCAAATTTTCAAAGGAAACTAATGCCACTTACACCCTCAAAGAGCCATCTGAGGCAAGTAATTATTCTACTGTTTATATATTAAAAAAAGAAAAGGATTACAATTGATAGATTAATTAACTTCAATATCTGTATTCATCAAACAGGTCAGAGATTTTCTTCATCGATTGGCTGAGTGGAAGCGGTTTTCTCTGAAGGCCAGGTTAAGGGTGTAAATGATACAGTTTCAAAGTTTCTTTCTGTTAATAATCCTCACGCAATAGGAAAGTTTTCAAAGGGAATGGCAGGAGAGGTTTTTCATCCTTCTCTTGTTATTCTTTTCATGTGTCTTCCTGTGGGGGACTTAGAAGAGCTGAGTATATACAATGTTGTTAACTCTCATGTCCCCTATAAGAGAAGTTCTTAGAATTTAGAAGCCTTTTGTAATTATGCTTTAAGCAATGAAATGAGAAATGAAAGAAGGTTTACTTTGTAAACTTTGTAAATTTAATTTTGTTGATTAGAAAAATATATAGAGTATGAGGAGGCTACATTGGTCATGAGTTCTATTTGCATAAGATGCAGGTTTTTGTAAAGGTGATTGTAAGGTTGTAATACAAAAAACAACTTTTAAAACTTATGCTTGAATCATAAATATTTTTTTGAAGTCATGCATCAGCTTTCTTACAGCCACCTATATCAGATCTGGATATAAAAGAAGTCTCTCACCACAGAAACTTTTTAAAAAAACAACACGAAAATAGTTTATCAAAACTATAGTGATTGTCTGAAATGTAAAACAAGCAAAAAGCTTTCTAAAATAGAGTCCTAGGAGCCCATTGTTAGATGTATGAGAACAAGAGCACAAAACAAAATGAAAGGTTGATTTTGGATCTAATTTCTAAAGAGTTGAATTGACCTATGCATCAACCATAAGGATTTGAAGTTTGATTTTGGATCTAAATCCTGAATAGTTGAATTGACCAATGTATCAACCAGACAAAATTGAATTGAAGCTCGATTTATGTGGTTTTACTTTGGTTCGATCGCAATTGAAAAACTCGATAAATATTTTTCTTTATTCTTGCTCTCTCTCCTTAACAATAGGTATACATTATTAGTTTCATACTAGATCAAAAAACTAAAGAGAACCATAGTGGTGTTCTTGGTGCACGATAAACCTACTTGACATAATAAAAGCTTTTCAAAAACAGAGAAAACACAATAGAAGGAAAGAAAAAGAAATATATCATTCAAAGGAAGAAATCCTAAAATGTAATCATAAATATATTTTCTCAAGTCTTAATAACTCATAAAATTCCAAGTCCATGCTTCTTAGCCCCACAATCTTGGATGATAGTTCAAGTCCTATTCTTCAAGTCCCATCTATTGGCCTTTAACCTCATAGAAAATTGAATAAGAAGCAAAATCCATGAATATTTTTTCTTATTATTTAAACCTAACCCTACAATTTTCAGCTAAAACAATTCTCCATAATGGAAATAATGCCTTTATAAATGTTATATTTGCTCTAGGTTCATAGTGATACACCATATTAAAGCTTGGGTTATGAGTCCTCCATTGGAGGTTTATTCTTCTTCCTTGCCTGAAGATTTTTGATAAAGAAGTCATCAGCAACAAATGATGTAATTTTCGAACGAACGATAAGAAACAAGATATTTATTGCGAGGCGAATAAGGATGATGATGAGAGAAGAGATGAAAGAAGTAATAACAAAAGATGGACATTTTAATTCTTAATCAATGTTCATGCACCTGCTACAGTGGAACCTTAATTGTTCTCCTTTAAACTAGTTTAGTCTTTTTTATCTCAATGTTGTATAGCATTATTTGATTTGAATGGTTTTTTAATGCTAATATTACGAATAGTTTTTAAATTAATTTACGGGATGAGTATAAAAAATATTTAAAAAGCAGCATAGCGACTTTAGCTATAGCAAGGTATTTAACTCACACAATAACCTAATGACTAGTTTTGTGAAATTTGGGGTTGTTCTAATGTCAAAGATGAGTTTTCAACCTTTTTTATAGCAATACTTTTGTTTCTAAAAATGAATCTCAATATGTTATATGTATAGATAGATAGTTATATTTAAAAAGATGATTCAGAGACAATTAGATAAGCTTTCTGGTCAACCTCAATTGCATAAAAATCTCATTTCGCACATATGCGGGATCGAACATGTGACCTCAGGGGCCTTACTAACTCTGAATTTTAGGATTAAAATATTCAGGACTTTAACATCTGTAATTTTATTTTCTCGCATGGTATGTGGGTCGGATTTTAAGCAGGCTGCATTGCATGGGCATAACCCAAGTCGTGTTAATCGGGCCTTCATAATAACTAAGAATCGCTTTAGACAATTGCATTCATATTTGCATATCCCGATGAGAAGTCCTTGTGCTTCTTCAATATGACTGGCCTAATACACTTTTTTATATATGTGATTGTCTAGTGCGCCTAGGATGTTAGAAGACTCCTGACCCAGACGTGTTTAAGTTCTTTTGTTTGGAGTATTTCCAGCTTTGTAGTTGAACCTCCCATTCTATTTATTTCCTGATATTCATGCCACTTTGGCAGATGTAAGTTCCACCTGTTGGAGCTCCAGCTCATAGTCATATAATAGAATTTCTTTCATTTGACCTTAGGGCTATTGAGGTCCCCATGGACAATGTAGTTCATGAATTGCTAGTCAAGGATCTCAGAACGTGTTGGGTCGACTACCTTCAAGACCAATTGGACTTAGGGTTTTAGTAGCTTAGGATAATGGGTTTGTGGTACCCTGATCCGACTACCTCTACCTTTTAGGGATTACTCCCCTTTCCTTTGACCACCCCTATGGAGCCTTGTTGCTCATTAACTTCGTCAATATCATCTTGATGACTCGATGTCGGTGTGCTGTCGTCCGTTTGAGATACGACGATTTGTTCTTTGCACTTTATGGCTTAGACATGTTTTGAAGTATTATGATATTTCCATCAAAATGATTGTGGTTATTCTATTGGCTTCGTATGTCGATGAACCGTTACCCATTTGAGATGTGAGAGACTTTCTCTACCCAATGACTTAGCAAGAGCTTTGAAGCATCAAGGCATTCCCACACCGAATAACCTTCCTTTGATGACATATTTCCCCAAGTTCATGATAACATAAAACGAAACTTATTTTATCGAGAGTATTCTTTGATATCTCCCAAGATGTAATTAACAAAGTGAAATACGCCCCTTAGATGTGCTCTTAAAACAGGCACATATACCTGAATCTCTGATTCTTAGTAGTTTACGTAGATAATCTTTCTCGGATACTGTTCTAATGTGACTCCGCCAAATCTTGTTTGGGCAGGCATGCTTGACCTATCCCTAATAGGTTTATCGCACGTAAACTCTCTACTTTCTTTCTCTGTTTGTCATCATTATCGTATGTCTGTCTTTTCTGGTTTCTCTCCTCCCAATCATTCATATACGATGCTTGATAAGTTGTCAACATTTTTAAAAAAAAATCAATAAAAACAGAAATGAACGAAAATATTCTTTTTGATTCTCTTGTTTGGGTGGCTTACTTAGTGATCTTTTTCGTGGATATTGACATCGAGGTATTTCGATCTGATTATTTTCATACGTATATTCATGGCTTATCACATAAGGATTACCTCTATATAGACCCTTCATCTTTTTTTTTAATTAATTGTCTATCTTTTTTTTGTTGTATATCGCATCCCTTCAATTCATCTCCTCTTCTGATAGTTTATACGATTCGAGAGGGTGATGTATTCAAATGGGGGAATCATTCGACGATACTAAATGGACAAACTGATGACTCCAATGTTAATATGAACCAAAAACATCGTGAACAAGTTTAATAGTAAGGTTCTATCATTAAAAGAGTCCAATAAAATTTATTCTTTCAATTTTTATTTACTTAGATGTTATCATTATCAACTAGTGCTAACTAACCATCTTTTTAATTTCTGTTGACCGTCGTCGACTTTCGTTAATCATCATCGACCACCGATGATCGTCGTCAACAACCATTGACCTCCATCGACCACCACCTACCATCGTCAATCTTCGTCGACCGTCGTCGATAACTGCTAACAGCAACCAACCTCCATCAACTGGATGTCACTGATCGCTATTGGTCGCCACCTGTTCCTAGCAAAAAATTTATTAGCATGTCAACGTTATAACTTAGACCTAATAACTCTTTCCCGCCAGTGAGGCGAGTTGTTGCAACTGTAACCATATTTTCATAGTAAAACTCTTTAGTTGAGTTAGACCCCCCTGGTTTTTCTCTTTTCGTGTTTTCCACATAAAAACTACAGGCGTCATTATTAGTTTATTTTTTTTTCAGTGTGTGTGTTGAACCTTCGTACCACACTAAGATAATATTCAACTACTCTACCATTACAAATTTTCTAGCACACATCAATATCATAATTAACTAAAATATTTCAAGTACATGTTAAAAGTATATAAATTACTTAATCTCAAATGAGGGGCAGGCAAATTCTTATACATCTAGATTACTTTACACAAAAATAAAATAAAATTCGTCGTGATTTTATTAAAAGTACTGGTCAAGCTCATGTATTAATATGTAAATTAATATTTGTATTCAATGGCTCGACAAAGAACAAGCTTTATTTCAAACTCACATGTAAAATTTTGAATTCATATGGTGTTAATCAGTACATCCCTTAGGGTTCCAAATACTATATATATATAATATGTACATACAAAATCACCATATTCCGTATCACAGGGACCTTGCCGGCGCACCCCCAATTGGACTCCAGCTTATGTTCCGCTCTATCATGTGTCCCTTATCTGGTATATGAGTCATATCTAATGAATTAGTTTAGAATTACAACCTATAAAGGACAACATATTTTGTCTCTAATGAACTTTAAGACTCATGCTAGGAAAATACTCCACCTATAAATGGCTATGCCAGACATTATTTAGGAAAATATTTAGACCATACAAAAAAGGAAAATGGGTGAAGTGAATATTAGTACTTGAATCAATGAATAAGTGTTACAAAATATTGGAGAATTAGAGTTACAAAAGTTAAATAAAAAATGAGGTTTATAAATAATTGAAAAATCAATTTTCATAATAAAAAATTAATATTTCGTGAATTAATATATTATAAATAATACTATTTCTAAGAGTTGATATAATAAGGCATGTAATTAAGTCAATTTTACCCATCTTATTTTTGAACTCTAAGAATATAGAGTTTATAAATACATGGAAAATAATAAATCATTAGAAAATTCACTTCTTTATGACAGAAAAATTATTAAGTCAAACCAAATAATTAAAATATAAACATATAAAAATTTTATTGTATTAATTATTTATTAAATGATCTCCAAATCTTACATGCTTGTAATTAAATCAAGCATATTCAATTTTGAGGCCTACGAGTAATTTAATTGATGAATTGATATTAGAGAATCTTAGAGACCAAACATTTTTAAAGCCCTATCTAACAATCAAACTCATCGTCTATTTGTCATCATCCAATTATAGTCCAATTATCATTATTCGATTACTATTGTTGAACTATCATTGTTTGATTGTTGTTTCTCTTCTTACTGATATATCTCAGTCATCTTCATCTGAACAGCCTCACCTCTTACTATTATCTGATGGCGACCATCTCTCTTCAACTCTCCTATTATAATCACTATAGGCTAATCAAGCATTCTTTGTTTTATAATCTCATATTCTTCCAACTATGGAGAAGATCATACTCTTCAATCTTCGTATATGGAAGCTTCATAAAAAAAATGATAATGATGATGATCTAAAGTCTTGATAGGTTACTCTAATCGCCTGTGAGCTCAGCCTTCTATCTTATTCGAATGCGTGCTAAGTGCTAACTTCTATGTAATCCTATAATTACAATTACTCTTTAAGGCTCAAATCCCAAGTGAAAATAAACATTTATCAATTTTTATTGTTATCATACCACATCATTTATGTGAGTATTACTACTGTCATGTGTGAAGTACGATAAAAAATATTACACCAGGACTTTAATCACTGTTTGTCATGTGTACAGTCTGGGCCGACCGTATATTAAATTATTTAATTTTTTTATTAAAAATATCAAATCTATACACACGACAGAGACAGACAGTGATTAGAATGCAGTTGAGAGTTTACATTAGCACTCCACATATATATATATATATATTTTTTGGGAAGTGTCACCTCTAAAACCATTCATTTATAGTGTTACATGGACACTTGTTTACTTCGCCGAATGGACACTTGTTTACTTCGCCGCATTGGATTCCTAGTCGCTCTCCGCGCGGCATTCCAACAAACAGATAGTCCGCAGTAAAAAGGGCAGTAGAGTCGCCTCTGTTACGCTCACCGGCGGTCTGCAGACACTAGAACGAGCAAGGGACTGAGCCAGAGTCAACCTTATCGCCATTATTGCCTTCACTGTTCATTTTCGAAGTTTTCCAATTAATATTTGTAATTTTGTGGGAAAAAGATTTGCACAGCGATAGCTAACAACATTCCCCTTCTCCTCCTCCACCCCTTGTTACCCAATCAGCCCAATCAGCCCTTTCTGGTTACTCGCTTTTGGTCAAGATCGGATCAGATCTTTGTTAGAAGAAGTTCTAGATCGAGATCCGATTTCCAGGAAGGTTCATAAGCCGGAAATTATCCTATTTATCCTTCACTTGGTTGAAATCCGTGGAAGGGTTGGCGTTTGCTGCAGCTGTCGGTCGGATTTCGATGCTGTGTCTGTTAGGTTTTTGAGATCGGATTGGGGATTCTTTGTTGCTGCGGTGTAGGAAGCTGCTTGGTCCATGGCTGACGGCCGTCGTTTGGGGTTGACACCTCAGTTAGGTGAGGAACTCCTGATTTTGTTAATAGTTTGTCTCATTTCTTTTTGAGGAGTTGGATCTGGGAATTTTGTGGAAGAATTTGTGGGTTTTATTGTTGTTTTTAGTGGCAGTTCCTTTCATGCGTGGAGAGGCGAGAGATATTTTGGAATTTGTTAGTGTTAGGGTTGTTTGTTACCTATAAATGGTAGAGGACATTAGTGGGCACAAGAGAACGAATACTGCATGGATTCAACACAGTTTTGATGTGGATGTAAATTAGCAGATCTCTCTTGGTTTACATGCCCTGGTTGTTCTAACCCAATTGTGCTAATATTTAGTCCAAACCAAAAAAAATTAAGCTATGCACTTTTAACTCACTGATATAAACGGAAATTAAAGGTTATTTGGAGGTTTTTTTAACTCAAGTGGCGCCTTACTCTCTCCACTGGGCCGTACTCTCTCCACTGGGCATGGAGGTTTCATGATTGACTATTGAAGCTTGAGCAGTTGTTTTTTTGGGGTGCTTGAATTCATTGGTGATCTTGTAGCCGCGAGCAAGCTTGTATGAGCCCAAACCTTCATTGCTAACCTTGAGCGAATTGGTGAGTCCTGCTAAGCTCTGCTATGAGCCTGGAACCCTTGGGACTGTTTTTCAGCAAGTTTATGTCAGCCAATATGAGCTAGAAGCTTATGTGTAGACCTTGATCCGAATGGAGAGAACTCCAGAGTGCTTGCCATGAGGTTGGAGTCCTTGGGGCTGGTCTCTAGGTTGATGATGCTGCTGAGCTCTTTCTACTTGGCGAGATAACTAGAGTTTCTTTGGAATTTATGTAAAATTTAGAATTTATATTATACACAAACAGTTATGTAAGGAATGATGATGATGTGTAGCTCACGTGAGTGTAGTGTGGGAGTTGCTGTTTTCTAATGGTGTGCTATTGGATGAGATGAATAAAATATTTTGGACCCTGGGTTGCTTATTGGTGCATGTAATAGTTTTGAGTTTAATATATCTTCTCTGCGCAATTTTACATTTTTAAGAAAATTTTACTACTATACACATTGGGTTGTGTACATGGTTGATTGGATTTAGTGGAGATTTCTGTCAAGAAAAGTAACCGCCAACTTAACTTTTTTTTGTTTTAGTTAATAATTTGACATGGAGTGTTCTTAATCATTGTTTTCTGAACAGTTCATCTCACGTGTATGTGATTAGTTGAATTATATCGTGGTTCTATCTATATTGCCTAGGGTTTAGATTGTTTGAAAGAATTCAAGCTTAGAATTTATATTTAATATATTTATTTTTGGTGTCATTTTATCACATGAAGGGTTTGTTCGATGATGGTACAAAATATTACTGGCTTGTCAGTCCCAGGTCTATTTTGTAAAAATGCATGGTTATTCTGGTTCCTCAATGTTTTGTTGGGGGAATGGTTTCATTAGGGGAGTTAGGCAGGGAAAAAACACTCATTCAACAAAATCTATTATTAGTTTTCAAGCCTTCCTATAATGTGAAAATTGTTAGTCTCATTTTGGTGGATTTAGTTGCATGACAAATGCATTTAGTCGTGTTTTTATCTACTGTATATGGACCGAAAAGCATCTCGAGCCATGGAAATGATGTGGCTTGCTTTTGAAATAATAAGAATTGTATAATTTATCTTTGTTGAGGTTAGATGATGCTTCTATTTACTGAAAAATGTGTGGTACTTTTGAATTGTTTAGCTTTGGAAGGAATGAGAACGAAGGAAAAGCCTACTAAATATTATGTTTTCACATGTGCTGGTGATGATGACATGCGCCACTTTTTTCTTTTGCGGCATTTACATACATGTTACACAATTCTTATGTATTTACATATATCGCACCTAAACTATCATATTTAGCCACAAAACACTCAATTCTTTTATGTCACATCAAAAATAACACTATTACTGCTTTGAAAATGTGAAATATACATTTTCATGCATACGTTTAGAACAACAAAGTACTATGTAAATACGAAAATTCAGGTGTGAGATATGTAGATACATGTGTATTATGTGCCACGTAAGTAAATTTCCCTTTTTATTTTCTTGAAACCTTGTCTTCTTTATTATTATCATCATCAGAAATTTTCTTAGATATGGTTCCAGTATAATTTTTGATCTTATGCCATTTTTTTACTGCATAATATGTCAATAATGATAGAGTGTCTTTCCAAATGAAAGAATAGTTTTGATATCATGAAAATTGTATCTTGCTCCAATCATTCTCAGCTTCATTTTCTTCTCTACCTTTTGTGAAATATGCATAACTATTACATTTTCTTTCTTACCCTATTATTTTTTTTGGTTGCGTTTCCCTTTGTTGACCTTCTGTACTGAATTCCATTTAATGATTGTCTAACATGGCTGTGATATTTCTTAGATATTGAGCAAATACTTCGGGAAGCACAACATCGATGGCTACGCCCTGCAGAAATTTGTGAAATTCTACGAAATTATCATAAATTCCGCATTGCACCGGAGCCTCAAAATAGACCTCCTAGTATGGAATCATACTCCGGTCCATAGTTTTTTTTTGTTTAAGATAGACCAAAGCTTATTGGAAAGTATGATAGAATAGTTTATTTGTAATGAATTTTGCAGCCTTAGTGTTTTGTCTTTTTTATTTATTTCTCGTTAAGTTTGCTGCCTAATGCACAAATGGATTTTTGAATATTATATTTTCCTAGGGGAATGTGTATAAATGATTAGATATAGATAGTTCTGATTAGAAGTGATCATTTATTTAGTAGCAGATAAATAATACTTGCACGCTAATTTTTATATTATTTGCCAGAAATTAGCTATTTATTTTGTGATAAAAATGTGTTTTAACAAATTCTTGCTTGAGCACTTCAATTGGATTCTTTCAGTTAGTGGCTGTCAACCTGGTGTTACCTGTTGATATATTTTATTTTTTAAATTGTTATTAATAATCATTTGATACCATTTAAACCTTTTGAAAAATTACCATGCTCATGTATTCATGTCAAGCTAGGTAATTTTATGATATATAAATAACTATAGTTTTCAAATCTCCCTTGTACAAAACTACCATGTATGTAGGTGATATTTAATTTCTTTGTAGAATTTTAATGTTATTTTTTAATATGCAAACCTTATTGTGAGGAAATTTTAGTATTGTTTATTCTGTTGCTTTATTAGCTTAGTGAAAGGAGATATTTTGAATGGAGAATTACATTTAATCATTCAATTTATATTGTTTGAGCTTATCTCATCTCTTACTCATCATTTGCTTTATCCTAACTATTAGAGGTCGGATTCAGAATCATCATTTTTCAGTCATTATTGATGAATCTTAAGTTGTTAAATTCGTTTTTTAGAAATTATTTTGAACAATTTCTATCCATGTAATTAAAAATTTGCTTCTCTTTCCTAATCCTAATACTACTTTTTTCTGCTTCTTGAGCATTAGACACCTGTACTTTTAACAAATTTGAAAACTTCTCTATGTTATCACCATCACTTGCAATTTGTCTGCCATATGACACTAACTTGGTACATGTTTACTTTAGACGGTTCACTCTTTCTGTTTGATAGAAAGGTTTTAAGATACTTTCGAAAGGATGGACATAATTGGAGGAAGAAGAAGGATGGAAAGACAGTGAAGGAAGCTCATGAGAAATTAAAAGTAAGTGGGTGATGTAAAATTGGCAATTTCTAAACATAAATGTTCTTTAGATGGTTTTTTTTTTAACCTCGATGGTTTTTTTTTTAAATTTTCTTACAATGCTTTTATATCCATGGAATACTTAATCCATTTCTCCAACTTTTCTTCATCATCTTGATTTGAATACTGTTAAACCAGTTCATGGCAATTGTCAACTTTCTTTAGCTGCTGAATTGTTTATCCACAGTGTTATTGATCATGATATTTTAGGGGCATTTACATACATTCAACACACTTCTTATATATTTACATATCCAACACCCAAACTTTCATATTTACATACATAACACTCAAGTCTTTAACATCACATGAAAAAATTCTACTATCACTTACTCTTTAGAAGTGAAATACACCTTTTCATGCATAAGTTCTTTAACACCAAGATGCTTTAAATGTATATATCAATATTTAGGTGTTAGATAATGTATGGTATATATGTGAATTTTCCAATAATTTATTAGCAAAGTTTTTGTTTTTTTTGAAGTTAGTAGTGTACGTCTTCAGCACTTGGACCATTCCGCATCATGACTGAAAGATTCTGTAGAAACTGTATGAGTTTTATCTTTTCTTTTGTAAAAAATTATTAAAAATGCTGAAACCTGCTCAATTGCAGGCTGGGAGTGTAGATGTTTTGCATTGCTATTATGCTCATGGCGAAGACAATGAGAACTTTCAGAGGAGAAGTTACTGGATGTTGGAAGAGTATGGAAGCTAGTTTCTTCTATATACTTTGATACCTATTTACTTTTGGTTTTCTGTCGATTATTTTTATGAAATTATTCTACTATTTCAAAAAATTAAGTGACTCATAATGGCCATTAAATTTTGGAGTCAGTTTTGAGGTTATGGTATATTTTCTCTTGCGCTGAAGTTATTTTCTTGCAGAGTTTAATGTGGAACTATGATTTAAGGTAAATCTAATGAATTTTTGACATAAATCTGACTTCATAACCACGACATAATCTCCCAAATGCCTCTCACAACTAATTTTTTTTAAGTTTTTAAAATTTATTAGATTCTAGTGCATAATTGGAGCTTTAAAATTTTGTATTTTAGCTGGTTTTTCTTACTTCCACACTTTATGTCACATTACTTTCTTTTCCCCATGCATAATTTCTAATCTTTTCTTTCATTTGCCAATTATACTAATTGGAGCGCCTCATCAATAGTTGAAATCAATTGGTTTCAAAGAATATTCTAAACCGTTATTAAACTATACCTTTATATGAAGGAATCATACACCATTTATCAACATTTAAACCCTTAGGACTTGTTCGGGATCATTTTTGTTTTTTGTTTTTGCTTTTATTATTAAGAACATGTTTGTTTGGTGCATTTTTAAGTGTTTTTGGTTTTTAATTTTAAAAGCAAATTAAAAGATTATTAAATACACTCAAAAGACATTTAGATGTTTTGAATGTTTTTTTTAAAAGCAACCACAACTAACAGTTATGTTTTATTTCAAAATAAAACACAAACAACACAAAATAGAAATAAAAATAAAAGATAAAAAATTATCTTAAATAGCTACTTAGTGAGCAGTTTTTTGTAGAATTTCCAATGCTCCAATATTATTGGTTTTGTATATTGTTTCTTTGGGCAGGATCTGGTGTCACTAGATCTTTGAATTTTTAAGGAAAAATATGTTGCATGCTTATTGACAGTATGTTTTTTTTTTTCTGTTTTTAATTTAGGTAAATATTAGTCTCCTTTAATGTCAAACTAAAAAACTTCAGTTTAGTCATTCCAAATGATAATATAGAGGTTTCTAAAATCTGAAATTCCACAAGATATCAAAGAATGAATATAAAATTTCATAATGATTATGATTCCAACTTGAATGAAAAACAGTGCATATTAAACTTGACAGGATCTTAAACACGTACATAAATCATTCACAAAATGGTTCATATGAAAGAGCAATGAATAGAAGTGACCTATTTAACTAAAAGTTTTTATGAAGACTTGTAAAGTACTTGAAAAATCTACATCAACGATATACATAAGTATTGAGAGGAAATTACAAATTTTATTTAACCATAGACTGAATTTTATTGGTTTTGTATATTGTTTCTTTTGGCAGGATCTGGTCACTAGAACTATGAAATTTTTAGGAAGAAAATGTTGCATGCTTATTGACAGTGTGTTTTTTTTCCTGTTTTTAATTTAGGCAAAGATTAGTCTCCAAACTAAAAAAAATTCACTTTATTCATTCCAAATGATAATATGCAAGTTTCCAAAATCTGAAATTCCACAAGATATAAAAAATAAATATAAAATTCCATAATGATTATGATTCCCACATGAATTAAAAATAGTGTATAATAAACTTGACAAGATCTTAAACAAATACATAAATCATTCACAAAATAGTTCACATGAAAGAGCAATGAATAGAAGTGACCTATTTAACTAAAAGTTTTTATGAAGACTTGTAAAGTACTTGAAGAATCTACATCAACAATATACACAAGTATTAAGAGGAAATTAATAATTTTATTTAATCATAGACTGAATTTTATATTCCTAAGGACTTAAATTAAAAAAAAAAAAAACTAAAATCAATAACTTCTTTGAAATCTTTAGTGTGAATACATTTTTATGTTTCAAATCTAACAAAATAGTCAACAGTAAAACATACTAGAGAATATTTCTCTTTCTTATGGGAACCATCATAGTAGGCATGTTATATGAAAACAACAATTTAGAAATAGAAAAATTGGATATGGAGACAATTTAAAACAAAAATGAAAAATTTTAGATTTGTATCATAAGTTTCTCACTTTCCTACAGCTTTTGTTTGAAATAAATTTGTAGTTTGAGCCTTCTGCATTTTAGCCTTAGTTTTATATCTCTACATTTGAAACCTGTCTTCATTATGATTAGTTTTCTCTAAATATTTGGTGTTGGGTTTGCTAATCATCTTCCTCTATAAATATTTGTGTAATTTGGAATGGTTTTATGGTTTTCACTTAGTTAAAACCGGCTTCACTTAATGTTTGAAGCTTTCTAGCTATATATTCTGTTGGCAGCATTCATTTAGGTTTTGCAAAAAAGTGTTGTGTAATCGGATTTTCTTCTATCGGCTTGATCAAAATGTCTAAAACTCTCTGTACCCACAATCATAAGATCACTTGTACTTTCCAAAATTTCAAATTTGGTCTTATTTTAGAATTATTAGTAAATTCGTTTTTATTTTTTTTGCAGGGAATTAATGCACATTGTCCTTGTTCACTACCGTGAAGTCAAGGTTTTTAATTTCACAATCATTTTTTTTCCTTTTATTCAATTTTTTTGCTTTAAAATCAATTTGTTTGTTTTGTTTGTATGAATTGCATGCTTTATGAAAGTTAACCAATGTACTGAAGGTAGCTGCTTTTTCTTCTTAACCATATGCCTGCGATTGTGAAACATAAATATAATTGTCATTGAATTAGTTTTCATTGTAATATGTTGACATAAAGTTGTATGTATTGTTCCTTGTTGCTGCTCAGGTTTTTTTTTTGTCGTTTTTTTTTTAATAACTGCTCAGGTTCTTTAAATAGAACTGAACGTTTATCTGGTAATATTTTCTTAAATGTGCTGTATGTCTGCTAGATGATTTTGTGCTTTTCTGTATCCTATAGCTGGTTTTAAGACATTGACATTCTGTGGCACAACGATACTTTGTTAATAACCATTGAGCAAATGTCACGAGTGAGCACTTTATTTTGTTTGACCATTGAGCAAAGAGATACTAAGAGTGATATCATGTTTGTCATATTCAAAAAAACTTTGTTGGATTACCAGTATACTCTTCTTTATTTTTTATTTCTGCCAGTGTTTTTAACTCATTTAATTAATAGGGCTGCGGGGAATTGAAATGACAGACATTGGTGCGTAAGAAAAAACTTAAAGTATTTTGATGGATCAAATAACTTTCATAATGAAGACACCTAGAATGGTTAGGATATTGAATGTACTTGGAGGTTGATTAGTGAAAGTAGATGTTGACGTACAAGCTCTGTTTATTGTTGGGCTTATAGGCATATTTTACTTTTATATAGTTCTTTTCTAGAAAATGCATCTAGTCATAAAAATTGTAGACCGCTTCCATACATTTAAATGACATAGTTTAGCTTTTCAAATTGTTGTAGGTAGGGCCTACTATGGCAACCTATCCCCTTTGTCATGTTTGAATGATTTCATATTTTTCTTTCATATATAGATTAATTAACTTAATATAGTTATCTCTTCTTTTGTTTAATTATTTGATTATGTATTAATGTTATATTAGGAGAGACTAGGTACCCAGATGAGGTAAGAAGGCAACAACTAAATATCTCACAAGTGAGCACCGTCACTGATACGACCTAAATACTATGAAGCATCGACGATACAGGCAAGTATACGTGTCGATATATTAGTATACAAAATTAAGTCCGTGTATCGATCCCATAAGAGATGAGTGAACTCCCAGAATCTTTAAAAGTTCTAGTCTACTAGTTTTGAGCTAGCATGAAGGTTCAAAATTTGGTAATTTTAAAATTTTTAATTTTAATTTTTGAAAAAGTAAAATCTGTAACTAGTTCTGAGTTTGAACAAGTGTAGAGAAACCTCCCTTGAATTGGTTTTATGCAAACCAGATCTATCCAAGTGACTAATGAAGTTGACAATCAAGAACAAATGTTCTCTTTAGCCCCTTCCGTGATCATAAGAAAGTTGGAGTTTTACAATACAGTTAGTCCCCTAACCATACAATAGTCCTAGTGTTTGTAAATTTCTCTATACGATTGCACCATCCTAGCAACAATATTCTTATTTTCTTAGAATAGTGTAGGTTCACATATTTGTTCAACTAGCATACTCCTGTATTACTAGATCACAACCATTTTAACATCTTGAATAATCAATTTAGGAGTAGATTACAAGCAAAAGGCTAAACAAACATGAAATTATACACAATCACATAACGAAAATGATACTAATTTGCAAGCAATCCGACTCAACAGAGAGAAACATTCAAGTAATTCTCATTATAGATGAAAACAACACAAATTTCATTGCAAAAATCAAAATAAATAAAGTTAAAACGATCTCACTGATGTTCTTCATTGAATTACACAAATTTACAACACAATTTATGAATTTTATTCACTTTGCATGCAACATACACACAAACACTTATTCACTCTTGGGATAACTTTCACAAACTTTCACACTCTTCTAAGGTTCCCCACAGCAAAGTGTGAAGGCTGCAATAATTCTCCAGCGACTCCCTCCAATTACTATCTTCTTCCTCTCTGTCACCAGAAGGGTCAAACATTGAAAATTTGTGGATAACTCTCCTTCATTCGAAATTACTTATTTTATAGTCACGGATCGCCCTGCAATGATATCACAATAACATGAACTATCCTAACTCCCAAAACTGTTAACTGGCGTCGAAGCTCTTCCCTACAGCGCCAAAGTTTCTTTGGCTCTGTTTGTCACGTGTCCTGGAGCAGATGCAAGGTTTCTCTGAAGTAGCGCAAAGGTTCTGTACTCTTTGTATGTGTCATGCATGAGAGACAATAAAAAGCGACGTACCCACGCCATTGAGGCAACACACCTACGCCTCTTAAAGTGGCGCCAATATTCTGGTGTGGGCGTACCTACACCACTAGACGCAACTATGCCAAAAGTGTTGCACATACACTAGAAAATGGTGTAGCTACGCTGGTCTTGATTTTAGGGCATACAAATGCTACTGAATTTCTTTTATGCCCTCTAGCATGCAAATAACATTAAAAAAAAACTTGAAAAAACTCCCTCATAAGTTTCTTGTTAAACTATCATGATTTTTCAATTTTTTTAGGAGTTTTCTTTGAATTATATCACTACAATTTTTAGTTAACTTTACAATTTAAAAATTAAAAAAATTGTTTTTCTTTTTCAAATACTCCCACTCCCTTATAAGTTTCTAGTAACTAGGTATTTGTTTAAGTGCTTTAACAAACAAAATATTAATAATGAGCTTCTTAAACATTTCTCAAATTTCAGAGAATAGTTGGTAAAATTTCTGCTTACTCATCCTCAAAGGAAAAGGTGGTGGCCTTCTCTCCTGTTCTATTTTAGGAGGTGAATGTATTTTCCTTTAGTTTGAGGTAAATTTTTCTCCAGGTCGATCAAGCTTAGACTTGGGCTCCTCTATTTTAGGCTTTTCCACTCTAGGCTTTTCAAACACCTTTTCACTTCCATGCCTTATGATACTGTAGTGCTTCACATTTTGGTCCTTTGAATTTACTTCTGTATTGCTTGTTAACATCCCTTCGAGTCTTTTGACTCAATGAGTTAGCTATTTACCCAAGTTGTGTTTCGATCTTCCTAATTGTTGCAACATTACTTTGTATTTGATTCCTCGTTTAGTACTACTTTCAAAGATTTTTTTTTTTTAAATTTTAGATTGGGGATTAGAAGTGAATCTATGTGGGTAGGTAAGTTTAGGATGGCCACTATCTTAGTTGTTCTAGGTACCTACAAGATTGAGTTGACTATTACCCCACTGTTAGGTTACCATACCTTGGTTATTACTTTTTTAATTAAAATTTTAGTGGTTCTTTCAACTTGGGTTGTAGATGTTAAAATACATGTAATTAAACCTTCCTCTTATGACGGTTAAGGTTTCTAAACAATTAGTGCAAGAATCTTCTATTGATGTGTAGACTATTTCATTAGTAGGTAGTGATCTTTGCACTGAATTAAGGTATAGCTTATCTAATTATTTAGATATAGTAGTCATTTGTGAGGTTAGGATTGTTAACAAATCTATGTCATGCACGCTAGTTACCTTCTTAGAATTAACTCTATCTGAAGGCCATTGAAAATTATTCTTAGTCATCGCCTTGATTAGTGAATAAACCTCCCCAAAAGTGACCCCCAGCTGCAACATCTATTATTAACTTTAACGAACCCACCAACCCATTATAAAAGGTCTGAATTATAAGTCAATCTGATAAGGAGTGTTGTGGATACTTCATAAGCATCTTTTTAAACCTCTTCAAGACCTCATAAATGGATTCAACCTCTAACTGAGTGAAAGATGTGATATCATTCATAAGTTTGACAGTTTGTGCAGGTAGGAAATACTTTGCTAGGAATTTTTTTAGCAATGTTAGTCTAAGTTGTTGAAAATCCCGAGGCTAAAGAATTCAAGCCAAACCTTAACTTTATCCGTAAGAGAGAATGGAAACAACCTAAATCCACCAACGTTGTCTGACACATTGTTATATCTAAAAGTTGCACATAACTCTAAGAAATAAGCTATATGGAGATTAGTGAGCCTCCGAATTTATTATTTTGGACCATCTAAATGATAACAGATTTGAGTTCAAAAGTGTTGGCATGAATTATATGATTGTTGATACTCTTATTAATTTCATCTACCATGTTGTTGACAAATTTTCTAAGTGGCCTTGACATGATATTTTCTTGTAGAAGGTTTGCTGTCTCTCAAAAATTCATTTTTAGTCTAAGTGTTTTGATTTTTAAATGTTCTCTTGAATTTAGGATTGTAAGGCATGAGTTAAGCTTGTCTAGTCTTACGCATACAAACCTAAAACTAACATGAATGACAAAATAATTTTTTTTGGTTTTTTAACACAAAAAATAGCGAGTAAAATACAGAAAAAAAAATACAACACAACAATGTTTAAGTCTAAATCGTAACAGTTCAACTAAAATCTTTCTAAAATTGGAAATTCAATGTTGTTCTCTAGCAACAATGTCAAAAACTTGATACGATTGAAATATTATGAAGCACTGATGATCTACAATTGTATACATGTCGACCAAGTAGTATACGAATCTGAGTCCGTTTATCGATCTCATGTGGAACGAGTGAACTTATCAAGTTTGAAAAAATTCTAGTATACTAATTTTGAGTCCAACATAAACGTTTATAATTTTGTGATTTTAAAGTTTAATTTTTGTAAAAAGTAAAACCTATAACTAGTTTTGAGTTGGAACAAGTGATATTAAAACCTACATTGAATTGGTCTTATGCAAACTAGATATATCTAAGTGATTCTAATGAAGTTGAAAATCAGAAACAATAAGTTTCTAAGCCCCTCTCGGTGGTCATAAGAAAATTGAGGTTTCATATTACAGTTATTTTCAAAACTATACAAAAACTCAATGTTTGTAAATTTTTCCTATAAGATTCATCATCTTAATATCAATATTTCTATTCTCTTAGTGTAGTTTAGGTTATCTTATTTTTTTTTACTAAACTGCTTCCTTAGTACTAGATTACAACCATTTTTAACATCCTAAGTAATCAATTTTGGAGTAAATTTCATGCAGAAGGTTAAGATATCAACCTAAAATCTAAATCACACACAATCACATGACAAAGATGTTATTAATTTGCATAGAATCCAATTTAAGAGAGAAAGTTTAAGCACTACTCATTATAGATGAAAATAACACAAGTTTCATTGTAAGAATTAAAAGTAAATAATGGTATGATGATCTCGCCGATGTTGTTTATTGAATTGCACGAAGTTACAACATAATTTATGAATTTATGCCCACTTTGAATATAATAATTACACGACCATTTTTCTCTCTCAGGAGAACCCTCAAAAACTCTCACACTCTTCTACGGATCTGTCCGGTGAATCGTGATTCTACGATAATTCTCTGACGACTTCCTCCGGTCTCTATTTTCTCTTCTCGGTGTCACTCCAAGAGTTTAGCGTTAAAAATTTCTGGAGGAGAAAAAACCCTCAATCATTTGAAATTACTTATTTTGTAGCCACGGATCGCCACACAATGATGCCACATCAACACGAACCGTCCTAACTCCTGGAATCATTAGTCGGTACAAAAGTTATTCTTGAAGCATCGAAGTTGCTTTGGCTATATTTATCATGCGTCCTGGTGCAGGCGGAAGGTTTTTCTGAAGCGGCATAAATATTTACTTTGTATGTGCCATGCATGGGAGGCAGCAGAATGACGTGCCTACACGAATAAGGTGGTGCACTTGCTTAATGTCGTAACCACACCATAAGTGGCGTAAATAGTAAATACGCCAGTGTCTCTTAAAGTGGCTCCAATATTCTTGTGTGGACGTTCCTAAGCCACTATTGGCGTAGTTAAGCCAATATTGGTGTGCATACGCCAAAAATTGTTGTAGGCTGGTCTTGATTTTGGGGTCCAAATGCTATCGAGCTTCTTTTAAGCCATGTACTTGCAAATAAAATTAAAAACACTTGGAAAAGCATAATTATGATACAAATAATGGAAATTTTGTACGAAAATTCAGGAAAATACTTCACAATTTTGACAAACATTGATCACTTTGGCATTGCCTAGGCGAGCGCTTTCGTGTCAGGGTTTAGACCCTCCCTCATGCATTCTCCTTATGATACAAATTTTTATAATCACTTTTTAAAGCATGGTCAACCATAATATGAGATCGTGGGCTACAAAGCTAATGATGGGGAAAGAGAATGGGTGCAAAGGAGATGATTTGATAGTAGCTAAAATTATATTAATCAACTATGAAAAATACCTACTTGGTATTTAATTTGTTTGTTTACATTTAAAGCAAGTTCTGCATATTGTGGGCACTTTTTTAAAAATAATTATTTGATAAGGTTTTGTTTTTTGTATTTAGAATGACGCAAAGTTTGAAAATATTTTTTTTTAAAGCTTGTGTTGATATGACTTATATTCAAGTCATTAAAGATATGTATACTGGAGCTGTTACTTGTGTTCAAACTGAAGGAGGATTGACAAAATATTTTCCTATTTCTGTTGGATTACATCAGGGATCAGCTTTAAGTCTATATCTTTTTACTTTAGTTATGGATGGTCTTACTGGACATCTACAAAGGATGTAACTTGGTATATGCTTTTTGCTGATGATATCCTTCTCGTGGATAAAACGAGAGAAAAAGCTCAGGAAAAACTTTAATTATGGAGGTCTACATTGGAGTCTAAAGGCCTTCGTTTAAGTAGAACTAAAACTGAATACATGGAATGTAATTTTAGTAGTAATAGCTCTAGTGATAGAAGTGTGACTTTGGGTGATCAAATTATTAAAAGGTGTGAACGATTTAGATATCTTGGGTCCGTTGTTCAAAAGCGATGGTGATATAGATGGGGATGTTAAATAGTAGAATTCAAGTTGGTTGGTTGAAGTGGAGGAATGCTTCAGGCCTTTTGTGTGATAGAAAAGTACCGTTAAGACTGAAAGTAAAATTTTATAAGACGGTGGTGAGACCTGCAATGCTCTATGGCGTTGAATGTTGGCCTTTAAAAGAGAAGCATAATAATAAGTTAAGTGTTGCCAAGATGAGAATGATTAGGTGGATGAGTGGCTTTACACTTAGAGACAAAATGCGGAATGAATATATTCGTGATAGGGTTGGTGTAGCTCCTGTGACAGACAAAATTAGAGAAAGTCGTCTTAGATGGTTTGGTCACATTAAACTTCGACCATCTGTTGATCCGATTAGGATAGTAGATGTTTTAGATTCGACTTGTGTTAAGAAAGGCAGAGGTAGACCTAGGAAGAGTTGGGCTTATTGTATTAAAAATGATCTTAATTTACTAGAACTAAATGAAAATATGACACTAAATAGGACGCAATGGAGAAAAAGGATTCATGTAGCTGACCCCACGTAGTGGGATTAAGGCTTTGTTGTTGTTGTTGTTGTTGTTGTTGTTGTATGTTTTAATATTTATTTTTTTAATCATATTATACTCTTCAAAAATAATCCTCTTAGTTAAAATATGTGAATTTTTTAAGCGCAGTTCTAGTGCCTATACTTTTTTCATCAGGCGATCATGCCATCTTAAGGGTGCCTAATGAATTTACAATATTGAATATAAATAGCTTATTTTGCTTTCATCTCAATCAATTGGTTTCACGGAATCTATCCTCTGCGCCATCTTATGCAAGCTGTGTCCTTTTTGGGATTAGTTTAAGCATGTTTTGTTTCCTGTTCATTTTTTTCAGCGATAGAAACGATTCTTATGGTCAACGAATAATATAACCTCATGCATTTAATTCAAAAGTTTGGTTCTCTTTTCTCAGGGTGGCAAAGCAAGCTATCTTCAGCAAAGAGAGGATGGGGAATCTATTAGGAACTCAAATCCTGATAGCCCTGCATGTTCTAATTCCTCTGTTAATCTAAGCCAAGTTCCTTCACAAATTTCAGATTATGGAAGCCCTAATAGCACACATCAATCAGAATATGAGGATGCTGATTCGGGTACATCTTGAGTTCCCTCTTCCCGTCTGTATTGCTCCATTTGTAAAAATATAAATAACTGATTCATATTTCAATCATGCATCCTTCTTCCAGTGTATCTAAAGCAAAATTCGATGCAGCAGATAATTACCAATCAAGCTCCAGATACCACTCTGTCCCTGAGGTGCAGCAGTATGGATCTTGGATGAATGTTCAACTTTCAGATACTCGTGCGCCAGCTCCAACACGACATGACCAATGTAAGATGGCAACGTACTATGTCTTATTTGTGGCATTTACCGACATAGCACACAATTGATATGTATTTACATTTATCACACCTAAACTTTCATATTTACACTGCTCTCAAATCTTTAATATCACATAAAAATAGCAATATTACCACTTTTTAAAAGTGCAATACACCTTTTCATGTATAGGTTTAAATCACCAAAGTGTTTTGTACGTAAATATGAAAGTTTTGTTACGAGATATGTAAATATATAAGAATTGTGTGCTATTTATGTAAATTTCCCTTAGTATTTTTATAGGAGCTAGATAGATTTCTTGCTAACTAATATGCATTAAATCTTCAAGGTGACCATCAGAGACCACAGGCTGCAATTCCTGATTTGGATTCTTTCACCATTGCTCGAGATAGTATGACCAAAATTGAGAATCCCTCTGACGTAGGATTAACATTTACTAGATCGAATACGAAGACCGATATTGCATCTTGGCATGATATGATGGAAAGTTGTCCCGCTGGGTTCCAGACACCTTATGATTTATCTGTTCCTTCCTCATGGGCTGCCACTTTTGAGGATAATCTTGAACGAAATTCTTTTATGATTCAGGATTTTTTGGCAGGTGACTTCGGAACTCATAAGGAGGATGGCACGACATTAGCAAACAACATAATGTGGCAGGTATACATTTGATTTGGCGTATCTTACCAGAAAATATGGTTAAAAACACAACAAATTATAATTGCATGTTAGTTAAAATGACAATTTCCAACAATTTTTCTTGCAAGTGCGAGTTCTTTATGTCATCTCACTTTATTATAAGTATATAAATCACATTTTGATAGATTTATTGCATATCTTGGAACATCTTACAGTGATTGATAATTTCATTAACCTGAATCAAATCTTAAAAAAAGTAATTGATTAGTAAAGTATCTTGGTAGCTCATAGTGTTTGAGACCAGCAAGGCTTGTCTACCGGCATTTAAGATTAATACCAAGTGGCAAAGGACTCGGGCAAATCCTCATTACGGGTCAGGATTTCAATATTTGCCTGTGGATGTATAATTTGGAGACATTTAAATGCTTGCAGAATCGGTGGGGTTGATCTGGCAGGGTGAAAAGAATGAATTTTTATTTCAGATATGCAATTATATTATAAAGCACTGTCCCATAAGTGGTTTTATGAAAACAACCAAATGAAGAAGAATAATGCTGTGTAAGGTGATAAACAACGGAAAGGCTTTAAGAGCTACAAAGCCAGGCTGTAGAGGGCATAAAGGATCAGTACCATTCTCCTCAGATTTGTGCCATATCCTTCTTATTTTGTAAATGCTATTTTATTTCATTTAAATTATATTGAATTGTATGAAAATTTATTTGGATTGTATGACGATGGACTTCCTGATAAGCCTTGAAATTGTTAGAGAGGGGTTGAAGGATAATTTCCTTGGAGCTTACTGTACGAGGGCATGTATGTGGTGGTGAACATAAAAGTCAAACTGTCTTTTTATGGTTGTAATGGATTTGATGTGGTTTTTTTGTGTTTAGAGACGTGGTGATTATTTTAGAATGTTAGTTTCCTAGTCAATTGTTTCTAAAATGTTAAGAAGGATGTGGTAGGATTGACAAACGTGCTACAACCATAGCAGGGTTATCTATGGTTTATTTTTTATTCCATAGAATTAAGTGTTAAAAGAGATAAAATGTGGAAGTCACAACAAATAAGGTGATAATATTTTCTTAATATTAGATTTTACTTTTGATAGAAATGCTGTTGATGAAGAACCATAAAGCTGTTTTTTGTTAAAATTCTAATCTTTCAATTGTAATATTTATTACATGTATTGCTGCACCAACCTTGCTGAATAGGATAGATGATGAGGTGCTGCAATTACTGTACCAAACTTGCTGAATAGGAATAGCCTTGAAATCGTCAGAGGGGTTGAAGGATAATTTCCTTGTAGCTTTTTGTGAGGCCATATATTTGGTGGTGAACATGGAAGTCAAAGTATTTCTTTTTTTTTGTTGTAATAGATTTGATGTGATTTTTCGTGTTTAAAGCCGAGGTGATTGTTTTAGAGTGTTAGTTAAATAGTTGATTGTTTATAAAATGCTAAGAAGGATATTCTAGGATAGGCAAACATGCCACAAGTATGGCAGGGTTATCTTTGGCTTAATATTTATTCCATAGAATTAAGTGCTAAAAAAGATAAAAATGTGGAAGTCACAACAAATGAGGTGATGATACTTATTTTTTATATTAAATTTTGTTTTTGATAGAAACGTTGTTGATGACGAATAAAGCTGATTTTTTTCAATTTTAATCTTTCAATTGTAATATTTTTTACATGTGTTGCTGCACCAATCTTACTGAATAGGATGGATGATGGGTGCTGCAATTACTACAACATATTTATGTTATTAATTTTGTGATGCAATTGTAAGGTTTCTGCTTAATTTTAGCGATGGGCTACTGTTAGAACCACATACGTGCTATTTCAAGTTCTACTGACCCACATTTCCTGTTTTTGCAAGAATTCTTTTGTTATGGTCAAATGTCAAACTTTTGGCTGCCTAAATTTACCAACACAATTCTGAGCTTGACTTTTGAAGATTTTTTTCATGTTCTTTTTATAGCCCACAATCAGCTTGGTATCTGTTTCCGAACAAAACTGATTTTGTTTTTTTTTTTTACAATATATTAGATCTTTTGTGGAATTTGGTGCATTCTGAAGAGTTACTGAATGGTCATTACTGTTAGCTTCAGTTTTCTGAATGACCCAAACGGTGCGAGCATTATTGTATTAAATCTGCTTCATTTTCGTCGCCAACATGGAACCAAAATTCTTGGGCTTGTTTTCATTAAATAAATCAACAAGTTCATTTTTGCAAAAAAGAATTTTTATTAATGTTTTGAAGTGAAATTTTCCTTTGTGATTTCTTTCTGTTTCCTTATTGTATTTAATTCCATTGTGCACGTTTTTTCTTTCTATTTGCTTTAATCTTTTGTTTGGTGGATTATAGTTTATTGTATTTAATTCTATTTTGCTCTTTGTTTGAAGCTAGCAAATATTCTTTCATAAATGCCTTTATTCTGCATGATGAGCGGCATCATGTTGAGTGTAATCTGAGGTGTTAAATCTTATTATTTACAAAACATTTTGAATAACTTCTATTCATATAATTTTACTTGAAAACTTTATTTCTTTTTAATCATTATCAATTTTATGAACTCATTTAATAGACATATTTTTTGTACAGCCTGTTGCACATGTTCAAACCATTCAAGTCTCTTTTCAATCACATTATCTCTAATTTATGCCACTCCATTTCCATTAACTCTTCATTCTATCCTCTAGTTTTGGCACAAATTTATCATAAAATTCTCATTTTTGACATACTGAGATTTAATATGAAACAATTTTCCAGTGCCCAATACTTGGATCCATACAATATGGTTGACCGAAATATATTTTTAATAAAATTTATCTTTTAAGCCTTCATGTTATCATTGTTTCACACAAAACTCTTTATAGAACCTTAAGTGTAGAAGTTCCATTCTCATTATTTTCCTTTTCTTACAAGTAGATCTGCATTACTTAAATCTATCACACTTTGGTATTAACTTATCTTTAAATAATATTGAATGATGATATTTTAATATCATGTCAACAAAATTATATTATATGGTTAAACTACAATAAGGCATGCATCTTCTAAGCATTTTCCCTATTGTTCTAATTTATTATTTATTTGAGTATATATTTCACCATTTAAATTATATCATCTACATGTAGGAAAAATTCACTAAGTGATGCAATATAACTCATGCTAACATACGATTTAGAACATCATCGAGATTTTCACAAGTTATAGTCCAAGTTGAAGAAAGTTACATACATAGCAATCAAATAATTACCATTACATCAAAAGTATCACAATTACTCACTTTTTGAAAGTGAAATACATTTTTTTAGGCATATGTTTATGAAAAATGTTATAAACATAAATATTAAAAATTAGGTGTTGGATATGCAAATACATAAGAATTTGTGGCATATATGTAAATTTATCTAAGAATACTTGTTTAAATATGTCTAGTGAAAAGTTGTGGCTTGAATATAAATTTTAAAATTTGAATTTACATCCTTTAACTTCATCCCAAAGCCAGACTCCCCATGTAAGGGGTTGACTCCATTTTGAAGCTCTGAGGGCCCTTTCTCTTCGCCTTCCTAAATTCTTGTTTTCTTAAGTCAATGTCTACGAGCTCCTCCACTTCAGTCAAGAACTCCATTTTACAACAGAAATTAACATTTAAAAAACCTTTTAGTCTTTCCATTAAAACCTTAAACCCTAATTTAATTGTTATCAAGTTCACACCTTTTGAAGGCTAGTTTTGCACCTCTATCACCATGAAGGCTTTTAAATTCAGCCCTTTAATGTTTAAAGAAGTCAAAATATCTTTTTTAATTTATGAACTATAGAAGATGAAAAATCAATATTATGAAAAGTCAATTTTCAAAAAGTAGAGGCATATGCATTTAAATCATCACCTGATGTATGATATGCATTGTAGTTCAATGAATACCCTTATAATAAATTGAAATCATGGGTTGATTTGTTGTTTTAGTTTATTTGCTTTGTTAGTACTGTAATAGGTAAGATTGGATGTCCTTCTCTTTTTCGAGGATTTGACGAACTTTCATTAGTACTTCCACTTTTTTATAATTTATCACTAAGATATCACACTTTTCATTGCATTCTCTTTCAAGATTAATAAAAATTACATAAAGGTCATTTGTTTGTTCTCTATCCTGCTCATATAGTTATCTTTAGATTAAATTGCTTATATTGTTATATTTCTAGCATGAAATCAAATTAGATGTGCGAAATTGATGTAAATTTTTGAAGCTTATGTTCTGATACTTGCTTTGTTGGCTTCATTGCTTGATTTTTAACTTTTATCCCTCCATAATTAGCACAATATTGAACATTGCCTTTGTTCTTAGATGTTTGCGACAACATGCATCTTCATCAATTTTCCTACCTCTTAGCATTCAAAAGTTTATTTAAATTTTTTGTTTGCTAAATCACTATAATATACCCATAGCTCTCCATATTTTAATAGGTATCTCATTTGAATTTAGGGCTTTTTCTTCATGATCTTTTTAAGAGCTTTGCTCGCTTCACCTTTTTGGATTACTTTATGATAGAGTTTATTATAATTTTTTTTGTTGGGTTCTTTCAAAATAATTTCTTAATTAAATATCTCATTTAATAATTTGTTAAAGTAATATTTTCATCTTTTTGTGATGTCTTTATATGTCACCAAGTATCTATTAACATCACTTTTAATGCATCTAATTTGATCATGATTTCGAAATCTTTTTCCTCTTATCTTTGGTATTCTATATATCTAATTTTCTCTTTATTTTGTACTAAGCGTATTATAGAAATTATCAAACTTTATCGGAAGATTTATAGCTTTTTTATATTTTAAGTTTTACTAGCATTTGATTTCTTCCCACGTTTTAAATACTTTTTTATTTCTTGATTACTCTTTGTACTCTCATCCCCCACGATCTCTTTTTCAATTTACAATCTATTTCATGAATCCCCCAGAACTTATACCGCAATAATTTTTTGGGGGATTTATATACTTAGCACTCCAAACTTCTGATATTTACATTTTTCACACTTAAATTTTTCTATTTACATAATCAGCACTCAAAACTTTTTAAATCCTCAAAACCAGCACCTCGGATAACTCCCTTCTCAGCTCCGTCATCTTTTTAGGTGGATTTCCCTTTTTCTTCATCTTTCTGCGTTTCTTTCAAGTTCATCTGAGCAATTGTATAAACCAATTTTTTCAGAACTCAAACCAGCAGAATTTAAAATTCTTTCGTTTCAAAAGTTTGAAAGTAATAACTCAAATATCATTTCATTCATCAAACAAACTTTTCCTAATTAAATATGAAGGCTGGATTTATTGTCAACAAGAAAATCCTTCGCTTGAAAAATCGGAAGAATGATGACAGCTTACATTAATCATTTTTTCTCGGTTTCTTCTGCAAATCGGTAATAAAATCTATGGACTCTCTAATCAAATCTTCTCCTTCCCTTCCTGTTGCCTGAACCTATCAAGACTCCATCTCTACTTGGTTTTGTGGGATTTAATTGCATTCCTTTCCCACCATTTGTCAAATTGAGAGCTTTGCTCTAAAGTTTTGATAAATTATAGCTGTTTTTATATGATTTCTTTTCTTCCTTGTTGTACTGGGAGATCCAAAAATATAACTTGCGGAGGAATACACACAAGAAGAAGACGAAGAAAGTAACTGGTGCTGGTTTTGAGGAGTTAGAAATTTTTGGGTGCTTATTATGTAAATACCAAGGTTTAGATGTGAAATATGTAAATATGAGAGTTTGAGGTGCTATGTATGTAAATCACCCTAATATTTTTTTTGGTACCATCCAATCAGTTGTAAGGAATCATTCAGTCATTAAATGTTTTCTATCCCAAGTTTAATTTTAGGGAAATTTACATGCATACCACACAACTCTTAATGTATTTACATATCTAACATCCGAAGTTTGATATTTGCACTTATAACACCATGTTGCTATAAACCTATGTATGAAAAGGTTGTGTTTCACCTTTAGAAATGTAGTGATGGTGATATTTCTGATGTAATGTCAAAGATTTGAGTGGTATGCACTTAAATATGAATGTTTAGGAGTTATAAATGTAAATACATAAGAATTGTGTGGAATGTAGGTAAATGCCCCTTAATTTTAATCCTTATGAATGGTTGCTTTGTTAAGAAACAACAGTTCTTAACTTGCTTCTCTTTCTTTTCTTTCTTCTCACAGTTTTCTGCTAATGAGTCTGACTCTCTTGTGGAAAATAGCCAAGCTACAGAAGAAAATGTCAACCAAATGTCAGACCTATCTAACAAAGAAAATGAAGGACTGAAAAAATATGATAGCTTCTCCAGATGGATGAGCAAAGAACTCGGAGAAGTGGATGACTCACAGATTAATTCAAATTCTGGAATATATTGGAGTTCACTCGAGAGTGAAAGTGTTGTTGCAGAGTCTAACTTGTTGAACCAAGAACAGTCGGATACCTATTTGATGGGTCCGTTACTATCGCAGGAGCAGCTTTTTAGCATAATTGATTTCTCTCCAAATTGGGCCTACACAGATCTCGTCACTAAGGTGTGTAAACCACCCATCAAGTTTTATGTGAACTATTTAAGGATTTCATTGGATAGGGATGTCAAATCAAGTTCACAAGTTGGGTTTCGGTCTGACCCGACCCGAATATTAAATGAGTCAAAAGTTCCAAGCTGGACCAGAACCCATATAACTTTTTTAACACAAGGCATAATAGTTATTTAGGTCGATTTTTTGTCAATCTTGAGTCAATTTTGGTTGAACGCTTGATTTCGGATTGGCGGGTCAACCCTGAACCCGATCAAAAAAAAAAAAAAAAAAAGGTTTGGTTCCTAACTTGAACCCAACCCAAAAAGTTAATCTTGTGTATTGGTCATATTGGCCAACCTGAACCCAACCTAAAAAATTAATCATGTTAGGAATCTTAACATGAACCCGTCCCAAAAATTATTCAAGTCAACCTGAACTTGGATTCAAATCGAGTTAGCATTTTGGGTCAATTTTTTACCCCCTATAATGTTGGATATTCTTGTAGAATCTTCTTTCAGGTATGAATGAATAATATAATGGGATATGATTTTTTTTTTCCATTTGAAACAGGTAATAGTTAAGGGAAAGTTTTTGATGAATGCAGAGGATTTGCAAAAATACAAATGGTCATGTATGTTTGGTGAAATTGAAGTAGCAGCAAATATTTTGGCAAATGGAACTCTGTCTTGCTATACTCCACCCCACAAGTCTGGAAGGGTTCCTTTCTATATCACCTGCTCAAACAGAGTGGCTTGTAGTGAGATACGAGAATTCGAATATAAAAAAGATCTGTCACAAAGTGTAGGGATCGACGATCTTTCTAACTCGATACTGCAGTCTCGTTTTGAAAAGTTGCTGTTGTTAGATTCCATGGATTATTCAATCCCTGCTTGCAGCCACCTCAATGAGAGATCTCATGCGAACTGTACTATTTGTTCACTGATTATGGAAGTGGATGATGAAACTATCAACTTATTCAAGCACGATGAAGACTTTTTGCATGTTGCTATGAAGAACGAAGATATTGTATCACAATTGAAGCAGAAATTACGTGTTTGGCTTCTTCATAAAGTAGGGGAGGGTGACGGTAAGGGTCCGAATGTCTTGGACGAGGAGGGACAGGGTGTGCTTCATTTAGCAGCCGCTCTTGGTTATGATTGGGCCATAAAACCTACTGTAGCCGCTGGTGTAAATATTAATTTCAGAGATGTTCATGGCTGGACTGCCATGCACTGGGCAGCCTCTTGTGGAAGGTAAATATTAAGGGTTTTGTTATTTTAATTTTTCATTTTGTTTTTTAAAACATATTTCGATATATTTTTATATATTTTTATTTTTTATTTTTAATAATACTCAAAACACCTAAAAGATGTTTTGAGTATTTTTAAAACAACTGTCACAACCAAACATGCTTCAACTCAAATCAAAACATAAAAAAAAAAACAAAATACAAAAGGAATCCGAAACGGGGCCTAAGTGACTACTAGGATTTCTTTGATTTTATTTTTTGTTTTTTTTATTTTCTGTTTTTAATTGAAATAAAACATGTTTGGTATGTTATAACATGTCCATTTATTTTTAAAAGCACCTAAAATAACTTTGAGATATTTTGAGTATTTCTAAAAAGCTAGCTAACTTATGTTTGAAAACAAAAATTAAATACATGTAAAAAATGCGTTAAACAAATATTTTTTTTAAAATAAAAGTAAAAACAAAAATAAAAAACAAAAAGTAGAAGGGGCATTTACACACACACCTCACAATTCTTATATATTTAAATATCTAACAGAACATTCATATGTACGTGCATACCACTCAAATCTTTAACATCACATCAAATTTACCTCCACACGGCCTTTTTATAAGTGAAATAACACATTTTCATGCATAGGTTTAATACACCAATGTGTTATAAATGTAAATATCAAAATTTGAGTGTTAGATATGTAAATACATAAGAATTGTGTGGTATGTATGTAAATTTCCCCAGAAAAAAGAGATCATCAACAAGCCTTAACATTTTCTTTTGATATGTCTTATAACTTCTAGTGGTCCTGTGTGTTTCTGATTTCTTATTTGTGCCTTCCAGAGAGAGGACGGTCGTCACTCTTATCGCATTAGATGCGTCCCCTGGAGCACTAACAGATCCAACCCCCGAGTTCCCTACCGGAAGAACTCCCGCAGATTTAGCCTCTCAGAATGGTCACAAGGGGATTGCGGGTTTTCTGGCTGAGTCCACTCTGACTAACCATCTTCGAGCATTGAATTTGAAAGGCACCGAAAAGCATAATTTGTCTAAACCTGACAGTTTATTGGGCTTCGAAAACCTTCCAGATAGGATTAATGCTAATCTTACAGATGGAGAGATACAAACTTCACTTCGTGCCGTTCGTAACGCAACTGAAGCTGCTGCACGAATATTTCAGGTTTTTAGAGTGCAGTCTTTCAACAGAAAGCAAATCATCAAGCAGAGTGACGAAAAATTTGGGATGTCTGACGACCGTGCTCTCTCACTAATTTCTGTAAAGCCTCATAAATCAGAGCAACACAATATGCCTTTTCACGCTGCGGCAATTAAAATACAGAACAAATTTCGAGGATGGAAAGGGAGGAAGGAGTTTTTGATTACTCGGCAGCGGATTGTGAAAATCCAGGTGTGTTATATGTATTATTTCCTTTGTTATGGTAGTAAATTTGTTTTCTTTAAATCTTGGAAGATTTACATACTTACCACTTAATTCGTCGATGTATTTACATATCTAACACCTAACTTCAATTTTTACATATATTGACCATTCCTATTCATGAAAAGGTGTTTTTCACACTTTTTTTAAAGTTAAAATAGTAGTGGTTTTTATGTGATATGAAAGATTTGGATGTTATAAGTGAAAAATGCAAAATTTATGTGTTAGATATGTAAATAAATGAGAATTGGGTGCTATGTATGTAAATGCCCCTTAAATCTATGGGGGTTCAAATAACTGAACATGACTTTCATGGTTTTGAATTGCTGTGCTATTTCTAGTTGAAAACCATCAAAATTTTCATCTTACTTAATTCTCATTGCGCTTTTGATCTTCATCTTAATTATTTCATTATGTGATTTTGTGCATCTAATAGTAGTTCTGTCATAAAAAACCACACACTCAAGGGCATAATAACCAGGCAACTCAACCAAATAACAAAATGATATAATTTAAACTGCATCTTTCTAACTATGATCTTAAATAATTTCATTCATGATGATATGAATTCTATTTCTACACTTATCGGAGGTGTAATCGGATTGATAACTTGTAATAAATCAATGAAATATGCAATAGATCTAATTTACAAATAAGTTATTTTTTTAAAACAAAATTCATAGGAGCTGTCTATTATTATTAGTTCTAGGGGCATTTACATTCTGATGTATTTACATATCTCACACCTAAACTTTCATATTTACACTATAGCACTCAAACCTTTAATATCACATAAAAAATAGCACTATCACCTAAATATGAAAGTTTAGGTGTGATATATATGTAAATACATAAGAATTATTTGCTAGGTATGTAAATTTCCTTTTAAATAATTTCAATTATATGTAATTGGATCAATAACTCGCATAAATTCAATGAGAAGACACAATAGATCTAATCACAAAAAAATTGAATTTTCTGTAACAAAATTAATAATTGTTTATTATTATTACTATTTTGTGTAAATGAAGTATTGTTACCAGAGCTAAACCTATATGATTTGGTATGAAACATAAATGAGTTCATGGCTTTCAAAATGATTTCATGATTTGCATTATGCGACATTTTCTTCACTACTAGTACAAAGGTCAATGAAATTTTCATTTGATGTATTTTTTTTTTTAAAATTTTTCAATTTCATTTAAAGTAGTGAATATTAGGTGCTATCAAACCATTCTTCTCCTTCTTACTAGTTAAAATTTAATCGCTGAGCAGGCCCATGTCCGCGGCCACCAAGTGAGAAAACACTACAGGAAGATCATCTGGTCCGTCGGCATCGTCGAGAAAGTCATATTACGATGGAGGAGAAAAGGGAGCGGATTACGCGGCTTTCGACCCGAAGGGCTAATAGAGGGCCCAAAGGATCAAACCATACCCAAGAAGGAAGACGACGATGATTTCCTGCGAGAGGGCAGGAGACAGACCGAGGTGAGAATGGAGAAAGCTCTCGCAAGGGTGAAGTCTATGGTTCAGTACCCTGAGGCACGAGATCAGTATAGGAGACTTGTAACCGTAGTCACACAACTTCAAGAATCTAAGGTAAATTCTCTCTTCATCCAGTTCTATGTTTGGAAGATTTACATACACACCACTCAATTCTTATGTATTCACATAATGACACCTAAACTTCAATTTTTAAAAATTAAAATGAGGGTATTTTTCAGGAGTAATTTAGGCGGCATAAATGTAAATGTATTCTATTTCTAACTTCAGCTCAATAAGTTCCAGTTTTAGGAGCTCACCAACACTTGATTTTGCTACAGTTGCTGCCCGCCGACGATCGAACCGAAACAGCCGGACCATCTGATGCTGATTTCATGACGGAGCTCGAAGGATTGATCGGCGATTGCGACGAAATCCCATTTAGATCGTAACGGTTTGACTCCTGTTGACTCACAGTTTAGCTAATTCTCTGGTTCGTTCAGCTGCGTTATTGTAGATTATATATTAGATATTGCTTGATATCCCCGTTATCTTTTGCTCATGTTTAATGTTATTTGCTTCTTGGGAGTAATATTATTAGAAGTGTTTAGGGACCGGACTTGCTTTTGTATATATAGAAGGTTCAATTCTGGTTGGTTATCTGTCATTTATGTGCTGTGTGAAGCTATCTGGCATTTCTAGGGGCGTAAACGAGCCGAACATGAGTGAACCCAGGCTCTGCTCGTGTTCGGCTCTTTTATATTTCAAGCTCAAAAAGTGTGTTCGTGTTCGGCTCGTTTGCTTAGCGAGCTGAACACAAGCCGTTCCCGAACAAAGAGTCGTTTTGACAACCCTAATCACGTATTCGTGTTCGGCTCATTAACTTGGCAAACGAGCCGAACACGAGCTTCTTAACGAGACGAAAATGAGTTGTTCGCGAATAACGAGTTGTTTTGGCAGCCTTAGGCATTTCCCTGTTATTTTTTTAGCAAAAATTGATCTGTGAGGACTCCTGACGTAGCTTTACGTGCGGCGCAGGGTATTCCTGAGTTATTTTCAGGTTATTTCTGGGTTATTTTCTATAATCTTGAAATAATTCAGAAATAATTCGCGGTCTTTATTTTTGGGTTATTTCTATGCTATTTCGGGATTATTGAAAATAACCCAAAAATAACTTGAAAATAATTCAGGAATAACTTACACCGCACGTAGAGGTAGATGTACGTCTGGACCGTCTTTTTTAGGCATTAACATATCTAACCCCTCCACCTTTTTATATTTACATATCACACCAGAAGCATCACATTCGAATCATGCATGGTAAGGTGACACATGTCAAATTTGAAGTTTAGGCACCATGTGAAATAATTGATGCATCTTTAAGCGTAATGGTGGTGGAAGAATTAATTAAATTAGGCTAATTAGGTGATTAATGGTTAATGCGGAAGGATGATTTTTCAGTTCAAGGCAGAGCTAAGGAATATATTACAGAGCTAAGTAATCAAGGTTTCATGAAAGTAATGATAAATTTGAAATCTCATACAAATATCATTCAAAATATATAGGAAGACAAATGCAATGATATTTATATGTTTACATGTTTAAAATCTGAAATTTGATATTTGTACTTGTATCATTTGGATGTACAAAATTTATGCATAAACATGATTTATATTAATTTAAAATTTTAATAATGATGCTATTTTTGAGGCGACGGTGAGAATTCGAGTGCAAATATAAAAATGTCTTATATATAAAATAACATTAAATTTACAAAAAAAAAAATTATTCGGATTGGGGTGTAAACGAGTCTAGTCGAGCTCGAGCTATACCAAGTTGTCGTTTGTCAAATTTTTAGCTCAAGTCACGCTTGGCTTGTAGTTGTAGTAGCCATCGCGTGAGGTTGAATTTAAAAATCAAATATTTACAGGAGATCGCAGAAGAAGGTATTGGTGAATGGAGGAGGATGTTACCGTTGCGACAACTCGGCAAAAAAATGCATCGAATGACTAGTGATAGGCTAAATGAGTCGGTTCTCAAGCCTACAAGTCGGACCGGGACAAGCTGGAGCTTGAACTTGTTTAATAAATGAGTTCAAGTTGGAGCTTGTTCCGACTCGACTTGTTTACACCCCAGTCCCCACCCTTCACACCAGGAGGCTCTGCTTCTTCGCCCCCACTGCTTCTCCTTTGCTCTACATCATGGATCCCCTTGCTTCCCATCTCCTCTAAAATATACACTCTGAGAACCCACCCATGAAATAGAAAAATCTTATTTTTTTCTCATCTCCCCAACCCATATTCTCGTTTAACCTATCTTATATTCCCAATCCTCATCTCACTGCATGACCGAAGCATATCTTGTTTTCAAGGAAAATCTCTTTCCTCTAAAGGCTTGAGCAAAACCTTGCTCCCTTTCCCCCCACCCTCTCAATATCTACCTCCACCTTTGATTTTAATATGCATGTTGTTCCACCTGCTTCTCCTAAAAAAATAGCCCTTGAAACATTATATCTTCCTGACAATAAATCTACACTTCATGTTCTTAACCCTTCTTCTACTACCCGTACCAACCCCTTGTTGTCTCTAACATAACCCTATTCACTAAACCATCTACCTCTACCTAAGCCACCCTCACTACTACTAAGAGCAAAAAAGGAAGACCTAAGGAAGGGTTCTCCCAATCCATCTCTTATTAATTATGCAATTGTTCCCCATCATAGTCTCTTGGAATGTTCATGGCTTCAAAAGTGATGTGTATCACTGATTCTATAAATTTTATGAGAGACTTAAGATTGAAATTATTTGTCTAGTTTAGATCAAACTTTTTTCTGATTTGATTTTCGGCTCTTTCTCTGTATGTCCCTTCACCCTCTTCCCCATTGAAGATTTAATTAATAATTTCAACTTCTTTTTAAATGGCCATATTGGCTTAAGCAAAATTCTCATTCTATTAACTTTACAACTATTCATATTGGTGCAAATTTTATACATGGAGAAGTTTTTTACTGATCAAATATTAAATTCATAGTCATGTTTATTTAAGCTCAAAATTTTTCTATTAAAAGGAGAGATTTCTAGAATTTATTTGTCAACATTGCTTCTACTTGTCATGACCCTTAGATTAATTAAGGAAACTTTAATTGTATAAGAAATCCTATGGAGAAAATTATAGGTGTATCACTCATCCTTGCTAAATTATTATATTTCAATCATTGTATTTTTCAATCTATGTTTATTGATCTTCAAAATATTTGCCCTTTTTACTATTGTTTTAACCACCAAACTGATAACTCTATTAGGAGTTTGCTAAACAGAGCTCATTATAATGCTTAATGGCTGACTAAATATTCTTTCTCTTCCTTTAAAGTTCTTGACCTACTCACACCTGATCACTTTCATATTCTGACTAAATATTCTTTCTCTTCCTTTGGGTCATAATTTCTCTCCTAATTATAGGTTCTTATGTAAAAGTTATTGGAGCAAATATGATTTTTTTCATAATATTAACAATTCTATTTGGTAACAATACCCTTTGGGAGATCCTATTTTTTATTTTGTAATAAGCTAAAAAGTGAGAAGATTTCCCTAACAAGTACCAGGAAATCCTCTATATTGATGAGTAATACTATTTTTTATTTGAAAATTACACAAAATGAGATTATACTTAATCTTAAAAATCAACCCCTTTTAAATTGCACTTTAGAATCAGATCAATTTGTTGAGGCTACCTCTTATGAAAGTGATTGGATCAAGTAAAGAGCCAAATGTGTTTGATTTACTAAAGGAAAATGCAACATTAAATTTCTTTATCAAAAGATCAAATATAGGCAAAACAATCTATTAGAGAGCTCATCTTTGATAACATGTGTTTATTTTCCAAAGCTAACATTGCTAATGAGGCAGTGCTTCATTTTTCCAACCTTCTCAACAGTTGCAAAAGTTCTTCTAACTACGCTTATGTACATGTGCCTCATACCATCTCTACTTTTGATTTCAATTCACATATGAATAACTTTATAGATGAGAAAATTAATTCTTCCTCCTTTAACAATGACTCCCATTAGTCCCTTGGACCAGATGGTTTTACTGCTCATTTATTTAAGAAAACTTCGGATGTTACAAGCCATTTGTGTATCCATAAAACTGTTCTTTGCTACTTATAAACTTTTTGACTGGTTTAGACACTTCACTAATACTTTAATATCTGAGAAGCCTTAAGCTCAAATGCTTAATGATTATAGATCTATTTACTTATGCCATACAATAGAAAATCTCATCTCCAAACTTCTAACTAATATGCTTAAATTTATTTTGTCTCTCCATTATTCATTGTGCCAAATCTACTTTCATTGTTGTAAGTGACACGATAGATAACGTTATTCAAGCCAAAGAACTTTTGCATGGTTTTAATAGCTCTAACCATCTTAAAGCTTTTTGCTCTAAGATCAATCTTGTGAAAGCTTTTGACAAAGGTAATAGGAATTTCTATATACTGAAATGACTGATTTGGGTTTCTTATCTAAGCTCATCTGTTGGGTACAATTTTATACTGCTCAGTTTTATTTCCTTGTGATCATTAATAGTGAACTACATGACTATTTCAATACTTCCTCTATCCTTAGACAAGGGTATCCTCTCTCTTGTTATCTCCTTACTATAGATACTTTTTCTAGAGAAATGGATCTAAACTTTCAAGGTTTCATTTTTGAATTAAATGTGTTAAACTTTACTCATCTTATATATATGTTGATGATCTATTAGAATATGTTAAAGCCTTTACTACCTCTACTAGATGCATTGATACTATTCTCCAGATTTTTAAGATTGCTTCTAATCTTTGTACAAATATTTCCAAATTTTTCATTTGCTACTCCAAAAGTATCAATGGAAATCTTAAGCAAGTTATTTGTTGTATTGAGTTTTATCTTTAAGGGTTTACCTTAGGACTACTTAGGCATCACTATCAACCCTTATACATTAAAAGTTGTAGATTATTCTAAAATCCATGATAAGATTCATAATTGGCTTGGAGGCTAGTAATAAAAGATCTCTCTTTTACTGCCAAATTGCAATTTGCTTAGATCACCATATGGTATTTTTTTTCATTATTGGTTTAGATCTACTATTATTCCTAAAGGCTTGAAGGAAAAACTCACTTCTCTCATTAATAACTTTATCCATCAAAATGTCAAGGAGAAAAAAAACTTCATATTATAGCTTGGACTCACTACTAAACCCAAAGAGAATATGGGGGTTGACATACTTGATTTGGATATTATCAACACTGTTTGTAGAGCTAATATTATTTAGAGACACGATAACACTAACTCTCTTTTTTTATTTCGTTTCATTTCCATTATTGATCTCTTTGGTCCAAATGAAAATATATTCATCTTTTTAGAAAGTTCTTATGCAAACTGTTGTTCCTTTGAGGAATGAGCTTACCTTAATGTCATTTGTAAAACCAAACTTACCATTCATGACTATGCATCTATCACTTCATTTGGTTGTGACACATACACTACTATTCTAATTACATTTTACATATCCAATGAAATAATAGTTGCACATATAGGAATGCCATCCTTGCTTATAACTCATTCACAATACTCCAACCTATAATAATCAACATGTTTCCCTTCGACAAAATAAAAGTATTTATCCTTACAAGCTTATTTGCAACTGTATATTTAAAGATATTCCTATTGTGGACTGGTCTAAACATATTTGGTTTAAAGGTTGTGCTTTTGGTGTGATTGTTTTATTCGATTCGATCCACCGTAGATCTCGAAAGTCTTCTATCTAAATGATCAAATACGACATTTGATCATTAATATAATATCTCAAAAGATAGAAATATTATTTTAGAATGAATTTAATCATTATGATAAGTAAAATCTTTGGGATTTATGGATCTACGCTATGAGAGCGATCCCTATATTAAAGCTATGTTTTATAAATGTTTTTTTATTCATTAATGAAATATTTATCCAATGCAACATTTGTCATTATGTACTTATTCACTTACACTTGGATGGGATAATTACATATAGACCATACTACACTTTCTATTTACAACTTAAACCCCTCTCTTTCATCCATTTTTCAAGTTCTCCACGCCGATCTCCTACTTCCGGCCCCGAATGCTTCCAGAGATGGACGACGGCGAACTCCAGATGCCGAGCGATCGCCCCTTAACCCTAGATCCGATCGCCCAGAAGAAGCACGCAGCAATGGTGGAGCGCTTATCTAACAACCACCAATCCCGTCTACAGCACTCCGCCGCTCGCCGCTCTGCCGCCGATTCATCCTCTCCGTCATTCGAATCCATCCAATCATTCCTGCACCGGTTCTCCGAAGCCAAGCGGTCCGTCGAGGCCGATCTCCACCGCAGCCGCGCCGTCGCCGCCTCTGATCCGGACGCCATATCACAGATCAAGCTGGAGCTCGATAAAGTATCATCATCCATCTCCGATCTAGAAAAACTCGTCTCAGAACACTCTTATTTCCTTCCCCCTTACGAGGTACGCTTCTCCTTGAAAACGATCGAGGAGCTAAAAGAAATGGTGGAAAGTGCGAATGCCGACATCGCGCCGAGGAAGAAGTTCAGTTTTAAGAACAAGGCTTCGTCAAAGAAGGAATCCGCTGGTTTACCGAAAGAGATCGGGCGATTTAATCCAGTTTCCGATGCGGGGAAATCGATGGTTAGTTTGCCGGACTCGCCGGGTTTCAGAAACAAGAAGGGTGAGAGTCTCGTGAAGCGTTTTGGAGAGTCTGAATTTGACGGGGATTTCAGCATTGCTGATCTTGATTCCTGTGATGTTTATCTGAAGGGGAGATTTAGGGCATTTTTTATTCACAGGATCAAGAATTGCCGCGTATTTGCCGGTCCTGTTCTGGGATCGATTCTCATAGAGGAGGCGAAGGGTTGCTTGTTTATGCTTGCATCGCACCAAATTAGGATTCACCATGCGAGAGACTGTGATTTCTATCTTAGGGTTAGAAGCAGACCGATTATAGAGGATTGCAGCGGCGTTAGATTTGCGCCTTACAGGCTGCTCTACGAAGGAATTGATCAGGAGCTCCGCAATTCTGGGCTTGATGAAGAAACTAGGAATTGGGCTAATGTGGATGATTTTCTGTGGCTCCGCGCCGTGCAATCTCCAAACTGGTGTTTGATTCCTGAGGAAGAATTTGTTGATGTTAAAGATATTTCAGAATTGGAGGAAAGATCTGCTGACAAATAGCTTCGATCATCGCCCATTCCAGGTATGTTATGCTCATTGATTCTCCTTCTTCTGGGCATTAATCAGCTACTGTTTGAAACGAAAAATTATTACATACGCATGCAGAGATGCATGCGGTGGATCAGGATGTATTTCGATCACATTGCTTCTCTTGCAGCTTTGGTGAAAATGCATTTGTGCATCAGATTGAAATTCTTATTTATATTTAAACACGTTGAATCTTCAGTTTGCTCAAAATATCATCTTTTAGGGTTTGCTGCACTTTGTTCTAAATTCTTGCAGAGATGCACCATATTTCTGAACAGGGAATACTCTTATTGTGCATTTACATACATACCACTTAATTCTTATGTATTTACATATCTAACTCCTGGAGTATACTTTTCTTTACATTTATACCGTCCAAATCATTCATATTACATAAAAAAAATCCACCTTTTAACGTTTTGAAAGTGAAATGCAACTTTTTTATGCATAGGCAAGGCGGTATGTATGTATGTATGTATGTAAAAATTAAAAATTAAATGTTAGATATCTAAATACATATAGGAATTTAGTGGTATGTATGTAAATCTTTCAAAATTATTTTGAATGGAATGTTAATTGAAGTCAAGCCAACTTGTGAGTCTACTTGGACTCATTGAACAAACCTCTATTAATGTACTTAAAAATTAGTAAGGTTTATTTGGCTTACTAAAATTCTCCTAAATAAAGAGTCAGCTAATCAAATTTGTCACATTGTAAATCATTTGATATTAAAAGCCCCAATGAAAGGAAGAAAAATATTACATCAGAAGCCTGATGCAGTTTCGTGTGCAAATGGTAAAATTTATGTGTTATTTTACCAAAATAACACCACAATACTATTAATAACATCTCCAATAACACCATCCACACCTAATCTGAATGTAAGTCATCTGGCTGGCTGTAATATTTTTTCTAAAGAAAGAGTCAGCTAAATTTTATTATTATTATTATTATTATTATTATTATTATTATTATTATTATTATTTGTAAAAGAAGCTATACCTTCAAATACTATTATTAATATGATTTTTTACAATTTCATGTATTTTATTAAATTTATCATAAAACACATTGCCAAAAATAAATAAATAAATAAATAATAATTTATTCAAAAATCCTGATCGATTTATAGTGGCTTGACATGTTCCTCAAAACAAGTAAAATAGTCATGGAATAAATATTTAAATTTCGGAATAAATATATGCATCAAAACAATAATATCATTTAAATTTATCATTAAAAAAATTTATGAAAATACATTATAATTCTATTAGAATTTGGCATGGGGCTGTTTATTAATTTCTCGCAAATAAGCTTATTTATTATACAATAATTCGATAAATATTCTACACTTACATGAAACATTATTTAAATAAAATATGAACAAATAAATATTTATAATTACTAAAAATATATTATATTTTAAATTTAATGTTCATAAAAATTATTATAATTTATTTTTAGCTTTTTTAATAAACTAATACATTAATACTTATTTATTATTTTGTTTATTTTATATAAACTACTTAGATATTAATTTAAATTTTCAATTGCATATTTATTTATATTCATAAAATTAATTATTAATAATCTATATAAAAATAAAGTATTTCATTAAATTTTTAGTTTGCTTTTTAATTTTATATGAAAAATCAAACACAGATCAAACTTTTAATTTTATATAAAATTACTGTTTTTCAAAATTTTCTAATTATTTCAAATAATATAAGAAAAAATCAAATACAAATCAAGTATGATCATTAAAAATTTATTCGAATCAAATATGAACAGACATGTAGAAACTCAGCTCAAGCTCAAATTGAACATGAACAGTTCATGATTCACTCTACTAGCCACGATTACAATACCAGCCCTAATAATAATTCATGAAAGGCTAGGAGATGTAGGGGAAAAAGGATGAATATTTATATAATACAAACATTTCAATTTATTAAAAAAATCATAAAAAGGCTAAACTTGATGTTTCAACAGGCCTTTTATTTTGAAATAATACTCGCATGCAATTCCTTACAAATATCAGAACGATGCAGCATACAAACGCATATAAACATAAACTTCTAAATGTAGGATGCACACACTTCAGAGCACAAAATACTCTCTTTTGACCATATATATATATATCATCTACCACCAGATAATTCAATAGCATCCAAGTTATTGATGGAATCATCACCCCAATCAAATCTCCTCTGAAGCCTTTCATATTCCTGCCTTCTAGTGACCTCAACCTGCTGCCATTCCTCCCATCTTTCTGCCAACCCCTCCCCTTCGAGCATCCGCACCACCTCGGACATCGTCGGCCGATCTTCCGGCGTCGCTTGGGTGCATAGAAGAGCTACTTGGATCATCTTTTCGACCTCCTCAGCATTGTAGTTCTTGTTTAGGTTTCGATCGATGATCGAATCGAGCCGCTTCTCTCTCACCAGCTTCTTCACCTGTTCATGAGAGAGTATGAGTCAACTTCTTCAACAAAAGCCTAATTTTTATGGGGCATTCACATACATGCCACACAATTCTTATGTATTTACATATCTAATGCTTAAAATTCAATTTTTACATGTATACCGCCTTACCCACGCATGAAAAGTTGTATTTCACTTTTTTTTAAAACTAGAGCAACCAAAATAACACAAACCTTCACATCAAATAATTAATTAAAGCACTTAAAGCATCATAAACTCACAATACAAGAACTTACATGGTCGAGGAGTAAGACATCATCTTCTTCCTCCAACCGTGAAAAATCAATGGCGCGCTGTCCCGTCACGAGCTCAAGAAGCATGATTCCATAGCCGAAAACATCCGTTCGCTCCGATGATTTCCCTGTCGACAGATACTCAGGCGCTATGTGACCCATCGTTCCGCGCACCTGAGTCGTCACCGAGGTCTTCCTCACATCAACCAATTTAGCCAGACCGAAATCCCCAACTACTGCTTCAAAGTCTTCATCAAGTAACACATTAGCAGCTTTTACATCCCTATGAATGATTTTGGGATTACAGTGCTCGTGAAGATATTCCAGCCCACGAGCTGTGCCTAAAGCTACTCTTTTTCTGGTAGGCCAATCTAATACTGGCTCTGAAGCTTTAAAATCTGCGTTGGAATTGGTAAATATCTGTTAAATTGTGTAAAAAATGGAATTATAATTGGAATATGGCTTAAGAAAATTGTAAAATTTACATACATACCACTGAATTCTTATGTATTTATATATATAATATACAAGAACAGGTGTATTTTCCTTTTTAAAAGATATATTAGTGATGTTTTTTATGTAAGAAAGGTAATAAACAAAGTTTAGGTGCTATTTATGTAAATACATAAGAATTGGGCGGTATGTATGTGAATGCCTCCTAAGAAAATTTGCATACATATCACACAATTCCTATGTATTTACATATGTAACACCTAAAGTTTGATACTTGGGTCTATCACACTTTGGTGTCATAAACCTATGTATGAAAATGTGTATTGCACTTTTGAAAAGTTGATAATAGTAATATTTTTTTGTGATATTAAAGATTTTTGAAAACTAAGTGATATTCACAATCTGCCACGCAACAACAACAACAATAAAACTTTTATCCCACTAAGTGGAGTTTAGCTACATGAATCCTATTTCTCCATCAAGTCCTGTTTAGTGTCATATTTTCATTTAATTTTAATAAATTAAGATCATTTTTTATACAGTGCCCGGGTCTTCCTGGATCTACCATACTTTCTTAACATAAGTCAAATCTAAAACATCTACTCTTCTAATCGGATCATTAGATGGTCGACGTTTAATGTAACTAAACCATCTAAGACAACTCTCTCTAGTTTTGTATGTCACTAGAGCTACACCAACCCTATCACAGATATATTCATTTCGTATTTTGTCTCTAAGTGTAAAGCCACTCCTCCATCTTTAATCATTCTCATCTCCACAACACAATCTGCCAAGCGAACAAACTAATAAAAAAAAAGTTGGGAACAGGAGGCGAAAAGATTCATCTGCATCAGGAGATTATGATAAAGAAAATTTCAAATGATTATGTGAAAAATCAACGCAATAAACCACAGGAATGATGTGCAGAAATGAAGAAAATAAAATATTACCTCGTAAGCGGTATGCAACACTCAAATTTTGCATAAAAGGATACACCAGAAGCCGCTCCGTCGGTGTGGTGCAGAAACCAATCAACCTTAAAAGATTTTTATGAACAGCAACACTGATCAACTCGACTTCACGTAAAAACGCCGCTTCTCCCCCTGGACTCTCATAATCAGTCAATCGCTTCACTGCAATCTTAGTACCATCATTAAGCACTCCTTTATAAACTTTGCCAAAACCCCCCTGGCCAAGAATATTTTTATCGCTGAAACTATCTGTTGCAATTTGCAGTTCACGCCAAGCAAATCTTTTAAGTTGCCCGAACGCAATTCTTCGATCATCTTCACCTGGATAGCAGTTTTGGAGCGGTAAGATCAAAGAATGGAGAAGTTTATCTCTGCAATTTTCATAACTTTTCAAAAGTCCACTTGAAAGAGACTAATGGTGCAGAAATGGAAAATGTGAAGATACAACATTCATCACATCATGCCTTAAGACTATCACCATTACAGGCATTTTAGAGGGCAAACACAAGAAAGGGGCATTTACATTCATAGAGCACAATTTTTATGTATTTACATATCCCACACCTAGACTTTGATATTTATATGCATAATTACAGGGCACTCAAAGCTTTATCATCACATAAAAAATAGCACTATTACCACTTTTCAAAAGTTAATTACACCTTTCCATGCATAGGTTTAAAGCAGTGAAGTATATGTAAATATGAAAGTTGAGTTCTGAGATATATAAATACATGAGAATTGTGTACTACGTATGTAAATTTCCCAAAAAGGAGAAAAAAAAACAGACCTGTAACATCAACAAAGACTTCAGGTTGATAACCTTTGTTCTTCCTCTTACAAAGTAGACAGAAAACCACTGCGATAATGAGCATTACTGCGCCTCCAATGCTTCCAAGAACTACTCCAACATTTGAACCATGATATTTTCCTGCCAATGCTCAAGGCAAGGAAACTAAGGTCATGTTGCAGGGCTCCACACCCACGCATATAGCGTCATGTGCCAAAATAATCCGCTGACTATTTACATGGTTTAATTTAATCCCAAAGTACATAAAAATGACAAATAAGTCCCAAAACACTTTTAATATAGACTGAAATGGTTCCCAGGGTGGACGACTTTTATAGACTCTAGGACTAAAATGTACGTCTAAAAAGAGTTGGGGATCATTTTGACACTTTTATTCGAATGGAAATTTCCAATTAAATAATAGAGAAAAATGTCTCCATTTTGGTGAGTTAAGCGACGATGATTTACCATTAATAGTAATGTTGGATGCACAAGGTATAGAGAAGCTTCCGCCGCAATTTAGACTGTTTCCTGTAAAGCTGTGCCAATAAAAATTTCAGATAAAATCTTATTTATAAGGAAATTTTGCATTGTTTACCAAAGAGGCGCATAATACTTCAAAAGAGTAATAAAAGGTCCTAGTCCTGAAAATAATATTAAAGCAAAGCATATTTACTTACTCGTATCTAACTACTTGAAAGAGTTTTGCAGGTATCCGCCCACTGAGATGATTGGATGCTAGCTGACTGCAAAAAATAAATAAAATAAATAAAATAATCTATTGTTAAATGAAAAGAAATGAGAAATTTGCAAACACAGCACTCAATTCTTATGTATTTACATATGTAACACCTAAAGTTTGGTATTTACTACTGTAACACTTCGGTGTCACAAAACTATGCATTAAAAAAAAAATGAATTTTGCTTTTAAAAAGTTAGCAATAAGGGTAATTTTTTGATACGATGTTAAGGATTTGCATGTTATGCATGTGAATATGAAAGTTTAGGCATTAGATATGTAAATACATAAGAATCCTGTGGNAAAAAAAATGCAAGAATTAATACAGCAATTTAAAGTGATGTTAAATCTTACATTTCATTTAGATTTGAAAGGTTAGAAAGTGACTCGGGAATATCACCAGTGAGATTATTGTCGCTCAAAATCCTGCTTATGCCATCAACAAACAAAGCATTGTTTAGTAGATGAATGGTAAATAATTATCATTAACAAGTTTAAATGGAAAAAAAAAAACAATCTTACAATATTTGAAGCTTAGAAAGCTTGCCAAGAGAAGCTGGAATATTTCCAGATAGAAGATTTTTTTCCAAAATCAAACTGGTCAGGCTAGAAAGATTTCCAAATTGTTCAGGAATTTGACCAGTAATATTGTTACCCGGTAAAGACCTGAAAGAGTTGATAAATCAAATTGTGATACTTAAATAAGAAAACTTTTAAGAATGGAGAAGGAAATTAAATAGGTTAAGTTACTGATATCAAGTCTAAAATTTGTTTACTTAAGGACGCTAGAGATCAAAAAGAAATTTAGAATAAAGTTGTGTATTAAAATAGGGCATCCAGTTAAAAAAACATGGTGCATTTACATACATAGCACTCACTTCTTATAAATTTACATATCCCACACCTAAACTTTCATAATAACACACATAGCACTCAAATCTTTAATATCACATAAAAAATAACACAATTACAACTTTCAAAAAGTCAAAAACACATTTTGATGCATAGGTTTAAAACACCAAGTGCAATGTGTGTAAATATGAAAGTTTAGGCGTGAGATATGTAAATACATAAGAATTGTGTCCTTCATATGTAAGTTTCCTTATATATATACATGATTGTGCGCGTTCTGTGGTCTGTTGGTAGAGCAGCCTTTTTGAAGGTCATAAGTCCCCTAAGGTTTCAGGTTCGAACCCCCCGTGTGTAGGTGTGGTATTCGAATTATTTCCACACCGCGTCGGCCCCCAGACCTAGCGGGAGTTAGCGCAAAGGGGGTTGATCGGCGGTCTGCCCTTCGATCAATCTTTAAAAAATATATATAGATAAATAGATACATGACTGAAAAACAAAAGCAGCAATACACCAAAGCTTGAAAGGTCTAAAACTATTCAATTCATAACAAAAACTACGGAAACAATTACTAAATTTGATAGAAAATGAGAGGAAAATTGATCTCAATTCAATTTTGTTTTTACAATATTTATATAGAGCTAATATATAGATAATGAAGGATGGAAACAAAGGAAAATTATAATTGAAAAGTATCTCACAAAAATACAGAATGAGGCTACAATGACTAGATCTTAATACGCAGGGATATTTATATCCATACCAATGAAGCCACTGTATTTACATAACATTAAAGAGAAAAAATTTAGATTGGTTAACCCAATTAGTTGCTATGTCGCAATGAAATTATTGGGGATTTGACAAAATGTTGAGAATGAAAGTTGGTAGTTTTGTTGTGAATATTGATATTTTGATGTAAATGTGCAAATGGAGATGGGAATGTGTTAATTTTATAAGTAGACAATATTTTAGAGTACAAAATTGCCCTAGTGCATACGATAATAATCTCCCATAAATTCAAGAATAGAAGTTGGCAACTTGAGTTTGGTGTGCAACTCACAAAAAAGAAATAGATAATGTGATTTGTTGAAAATACACATGTTTATCTTGAGAAGTTGGTTGAAATAAAATTATACAAAGAACAACATCATAAGGAATACAATAACAACTGGTTTCAATGTGTTTAGTACGTTCATGTAGAAATCATTTTGAGAAATAATAATAGCACTTTGATTATCACAATTAGAACAAAGGGATAGTTATGCACTAAGCCTATATCAATAAGAAACCATGAAAACCAAATTACCTCCCTTGCTCCCTAATGAAGGCAAAATATTTGACACTAAAATAAGAAACAGTTATTTTTCTTACTTTTCCAAGAGATCAAAGAGGTCCTCAAGAATAAACAAAAATCATAAATAGATTTACTATAAACTGGATGGATGTCCAACCCGATCAACATCAAAATATGTGACAATGATGTCAAGCCAGTCTTCAAGTCAGTGAAGCTCATTAAATTAAGAGAAAATAAATAGGAAATCAAAAGATATTCCAAGTTCAAGAAAAAAAATGTGAGATATTTTATTTCAAAGTAATGTTTGAGATGATTTTTAAAAGCAGTGATATTATCATTGTCATTTCTAATAATAAATAAGTCGTCCACATAAAGAAGCCACAATATTGTGCCTTTTAGAAGAGCGGTGATTAAAAAGTGTAGAATAATATGGAATGGAAGTGTGGCCAATATCATAAGTAATGCAATTGAACTTTTGGAATCTTGAATAAAGAGAGCATGTTTATGTTCATAAAAAGCTCATCAAAGTAGACGAGCTTTTCGCCTGAAATACTAATATCATATGGTCACGCCATAAAAACTTTGCAAAAACACAATTTAGAAAAGCATTATTGACATCCATTTGAAACATAAGACAAGGACACAAGAAAAACAAGAATATGGCACACAAATGAAAGATGAGCCATAAAAATTAAAGTTCCATCAAAATCAACACTATGTTCCTTCTCTAGAGCGATTAGATTGTCAAACTAGGTTCATGCATTGTCGTTACATATTTGTATTATTAAATATGTCATACTCAAAAAGAAAGTAAGAAAGAGAACGCATGATAAAATAATAAAATTAAGAATGTGAAGCATAATAGCATTTTCCCAAAACATTGATATGATGAGTGATTCTAAGAAGTGATATAGGATCCCAACAACAAACCTCATATTATAGGCTATATTTCAAGAGGCAGAGATCAGAGAAACTTTTAAATCATGAGAGAATAATGAAAGGAGCAAGACCCAAATGACGCTAAAAATATGATAATGATTTCATTATGAACATAATGCAGAAAAAAGACATGAAGAAAAATTGTTGTGTTGTGTTGTCTTCAAAAAGTAAGGAACAAAGAGTCCTTGTATTCCATCACATTGTTTGAATGAAAAAAAATTATAAGGCATGAAAGTTGTGCAAAAATCATTGCCACAAACTAAAAAAAATTGTAAAGTTCGGGATACTTTTGAATGAATAAAGCCAAATAAATTGAAAATTATCATCAATAAAAATAACAATATATCAAAACCCACCAATATGGATGAAGAGCAAGACCTTAAACAATCAAGTGAACGAGATAAAAAAGAGCATCGATGGCACGCGAGTAACTATTATGGAAAGGTAAAAAAATTGTTTCAAAATTTGACAAATATGCAATGATCTATTTTATAAGGGATAGGCTGAACACAAGAAACAAGTTTGCAAAAAGAACACAAGGAAACATGACTAAGGCGAGAATGTCATAAATTATGGGGTGGAACTGGTGGATATGGATGCAATAAAAATTGTATTAGATACAGATGACTACATTTTGAGATCTGCAATTGCAAACAAACGAGCATCCCTAAACCATGTCTCGACAACATGTCCAATTGGAGGATCCTACACACAACCAGAGTGAGAAAATAAAAGATTATATCCGAGTTTTCATAATTATTAAAAAAAATGGAGATTAAAAGGTAATTTGAGATAAATTTAGTGAGGAAAACAGAATAGGAGCAGATAAGTGGCCAATTTAAGTGAGAAATAAAGTGAAGCCATATACATTTTATATCAAATAAGTAAAAACGAGTAGCATTTTGTGGAATAAAAAAAGTAGTAGATTAGTAGTCATATGATTTTATATAATAACTAAATGTAAAATTAAGACGCCAAGTAAAAGTAGCCAAGATAGTTAATATGCCACAGAGATAGGGGTACCAATTTGATGTTTGTACTGGTTGAAGAGAACCGACAAGGCTTTTAGAGAAAGAGTAACCATATGGGATGAAGAAGGCTCATTGATGGTGGAAGTAGAAGTAGCAGCATAAATATTCATACTTGATGAAGCAGAGGACTCGAAAAATTTCATAGAAGGTTTATCTCCAAAAAAACTGCATAAGATACATCATATAACATTTAAGGTTATTATGTGAAGAAGAAAAATTTGAAGCAATAGTGGCATTTGTGAACAAGACAATCATGAAAATTTTGTCAAGAGTCTGCGCAATGTCAGCTCACAGAGGACATGAATCAAGTCAAGAATAGGATCGGCAGCTATCCCATGAACTAAGAAAAGAGTCCATGGTTCTTACAAAGTGGCAGCAAGTAAAGTGACCAAAAATTGTGAAAGTCATAGAAAGAGCATGACTATGACTGATGAGGTTCATGATAAATAGTAAAAAAAAGGTCAAACATAGAGAGGCTGTGATGTGACCTCAAAATCTATGATCAAGTAGGCAAGATCAATTCCCCAATAAAGGATGAAAACACACCGCATCACGAACAATGGAGTGATGAATAGGGTATGATGACAGGATAGCTTCATGAGGTTGGCACAAGGTTAATTGCATGGATTCATGATTGAGAGGTTAATGAAATGGGGGGCCCTAGATATTCAAATAGACTTGACCCAACAATTTTGACCGAAACCACAATCCTGACTCCTAAGAGCAATGAAGAGCAAGGACGTCTAGATAAATAGCAGAAGATGGAAACATGGGCTGCAAATGTTAGCCACATGAAGCCCTAGGATAGACGCATGCATGGTACAAGAACCATGGTTTTGGATGGGTTGTCAACTTCTTCACATTCTTTAATGAGAAGGTCCGCAAGAATAAGATAGCAAAATTTTTTGTTTGAAAAGTTGTTGCTACAAAGACCGGTGTGTGAAATAGCTCGACTTTATGATTAATCTCTCTTTTAGAGCTACAAACTGATGCATTTATGCTTAGCTCATTAAGAGATCACTTAAGTGAAAGCATGCAATGAATGATAGGGAAAGAAGAGACAACAACACGGTGTGCGAGAGGCCAATAATCAAAAAAACATGCCAGCGATAAGGGCTGTAGATCTTTGTGTAGATGTGAGCCTCTAGTTGTTGTGTGACATGGATATGAGCACTGAGAAAGACAAGCATCAAATAAGTCACCAATCAATCAATCATAGCTCTGGTAAGATTATGTGTTAGAGAAGAAGATGATGTCAAGGTCAAGTCAGATGAGAAGATAGTTGTCAAAGTCAGTCAAGGGAAGGTCAGAAACAGACACTTGTGATCAAAGGCGAGAAAGTGTTCAAGACTGACCCTTGTGGTTAGGGTCATATATGGGTGTCCCAATTAAAGTTAGAGTCAGATAGCAATATCAAAGCTCAGAGAAGAGGATCACAATCAAGGTCAAAGAGGGACTTGCAGTTGGCAATACGAGAAAGGGATGAAGTCATCAAACATGAGAGAGAATCTTTGATGCTCAAATGAAAGCACCTGCAACATGAATTGTAGAGAAACATTGACAAGTGGCTCTAATGCCGTGGTAGAAATGAGAGAAAATTTGATCTCCCTTGAATTGTGTTTTGTACAATATCTAGAAAATTTATATAGGTATATAAAGAGAGAGCAACAAAAGAAAATCAGCATACAAAATATATCTTCTAATAAAGAAAAAAAATCTATCACCAACAAAAGAGAGACAATAATAACAGGATCCCAGAACAAATAGTAATAAAATCGTTTAAGTAAAATGAATTTGTTTGTAATATCTTTTTCTCTTCAATACAGAAGTACGCAGGTTTACCAAAACATGTTAAATGAAGCCTCAGAAGTTCCATGTAAACTTACAAAACAGTGAGATGTGCCAGCTCTCCGATTCTTGGTGACAAAAATCCATTGAACCCCATGTTAGCTAATGTTCTGCAACAGAAAGATAGAAAACATGAAATATTGCAGGCAAATAATCAAATAAATTTAACTAAAAGCTCTTATATGTTATCAATTCAATAAAACGTAAGGAAAATAGCAGGCCCTGGGTGCTACATCAACTTACACTTGAACAACATTGTTATTGCTGTCACAAATTACAGAATTCCAAGTGCAAGGAGTAACCTGGTTCTGATTCCAATCACTAAGCTGATTACCAGTAGCATTTAATTTATTTTTCAGGTCAATTAATGCGTCCCCTGAAACATGTAGCGGTTATGCCTTAGTTCTTGAGCCAAGGAAATTAAAAAGTCCAAAAAAAAAAGGGAAATTTACATGAACAACAGCACACAATTCTTATGTATTTACATGTCTCACACCTAAACCTTCATATTTACATACATAGTACTTTGATGCTTTAAATTTATACATGAAAAAGGAGCATTTCTTTTTTAAAAAGCGGTAATAGTGCTCTTTTTTATATAATATTAAAGATTTGAGTGCTATGTGTGTAAATATGAAAGTGTAGGTGTGAGATTTGTAAATATATATGAGTTGTGTGCTATGTATGTAAATGCTCCAAAAAAAAATGCAGTAAATAACTATGACACATAAACATGATATATATGGGCAAAATAAAACTAAGAGGAAAGGTTGGACACTAAAAATCATAATATAGAAACATGGAAACGTACAATTCCCAACATGGATCAGAAAGATGCTGAGATGTAGTGATAGATAAATGATGAAAGCCGGAAACATAGAGAATGCAAGATGTGTTATTAGCATTTACGAAATACGGAGAAGAAGACATTTAGCAACTTCCTTAGATGTCTTCCTAAATAAACTTAGCTTAACAGCAGAAAATCATAGAAAAAACAAAGAAGCAGAAGGCATCTCTGATGCATTTTTGCAGACTCCTTGGAACTTCTGCTTGTTTTGAAAAGAAAAAAGATAGGAAATGTTTGCACCACTTGAAGTTAATTTGACTTTGCCCCAGTAATTAGTGGCTCCATCCATGTGACCAACTGTCTATATTTGAATTTGTATTCAACCGAAGACAAAGTAATCACAAAATATAGAAACTACAAACAATGACTTGTGGCCCATGTTAAAATGTTAGGATATTAAGATGAAATGCTTATTTTATTGAAATGTCTTCTAACATGCTTACTAATCGTTTTTTTATTATGAAATATATATTACCCTATAGAGGAACTATAAAACCTCATGAATTGCAAATTTATCCTCTTGCAAACACCAAGAGCATTAATTATAGGCTCATCTTTATCCAAACTTTCTGGAGGTTTAAGCTATCATTTAAATGTTGCTCCAGACTTTACAAACTCTTCCAATCCCTCATCAAATGGAAGGATCAACCACTTTTTCAAGACGTTTAGATGACATAGGAAGACTTGGAGAAGCATGCAGCATACTTAAATTTCACTTGGGATGGCCCCGACTTTTTGTAGAAAGAAAAGCGTCAATATAGTCCCCTGACATTTCGCATGCAGTCATTTTAGTCCCAAAGTCAATAAAGGTGTCAATTTGTTATTTTGACACCCAATTATTGAACTAAGGTGAAATGACACTTTTGTAATGTGGTACCGCTCACCTACCGCTCATCTACCTCCCACCTACCACTCTCTTGCTTCTATAAATAGAGAGGGTGTGAGGCTTAGGAGTGCAAGGGAAGAGATCTTAAGCTATCACAAAGGAGGAGAAAATAGCTAGAGAGCTAGAGAGGAGGAGAGCATCTTGAGGCCTTGTATCAAGGTGTATTTGAGAGGGAGGTTATAGAAGGAAGATGAGGGTTCATCTCTATGTATAAGCTATGTATTCTTCATTTCTTTTGCCTTAGTGAACTATTTGATTGATTCCCTCCTGTGGACGTAGATCCAGTTGGATCGAACCACATAAACGATCTGTGTTTGCTTGTGTTCTTTGCATTTCATTTCTATGCCAGGAAGTATATATCTCACAACAATTGGCGCCGTCTGTAGGAAAATCCATACTTCTTGGCTAGAGGTATCCGCATAAAGGAGTTCGCGGCCAGCGACGAAGAAGAGGAGTTTAAGGTCGGCATTCACGACAGAGGAGCAAGCGGATCGTGTCGCAGGAAGCCGAATCGCAACAGATTCGGTGAGCAGTGGAAGCTTTGATCGGCTGGATTCGCAATGCAGGTTGTGCGGTTCGACGAGACAGAGGAGGAACAGACAGTGAGCGAGGGCCAAAAATTTGCGATAGGGCTACCAGCAAAGGATTTAGAAGCAAGAGTTCGATCTTGCGGGCAGCTCTGCTAGAGCGAAGAGGCGGAGATCGCGCAGAGAAGGGTTCGGGAGTTCGCGAAGCAGGAGGACCTGAGCCGTTTGGCTAGGAGTGACGGCTCTGGAGAGGCGATTATTCTCGTGCGAGAGGCAGAGGACACAGAAGAGTGCCTGCGGGAAGGAGGCGCGAGCACAGAACATGAAGTTTTCTCTGGTGAACAGGTGTGATTTCTGCCAGAAGGGATCAAAGTTCTCCGTTCGGTTGGGGAAGGCAGCGGAGTTCACGGGGAGAAGCCTAGTTCTTGGAAGGGCAGCAGGTAGAATTCATTGGAAGAAATGCTAGCCACGACAATGAGTTCCGCCAAATTCGACATTGAGAAATTTAAAGGGAAGAACGACTTCAGCCTATGGAGAGTAAAAATTTGAGCTCTATTGGTTCAGCAGGGTGTTGCAGAAGCCTTGCAAGGGTCGGCGCATTGCCGGCCGACATGACTGAGAAGGAGAAGAACGGCATACTGGACAAGGCCCACAGTTTGATAATCTTGAGCTTGGGCGACAAAGTTCTGAGGGAGGTGTCGAGGGAAATAACGGCTCAAGCATTTTGGGCCAAACTCGAGGTACTCTATCTGACAAAGTCTCTGGCTAATAGGCTCTTTCTGAAGCAGTGCCTATACTCCTTCAAAATGCATGAAGACAAATCCGTCTCAGAGCAGATCGACGAGTTCAACAAGATCATCGACGACCTCGAGAACATCGACATCAAGATGGACCATGAGAACAAGGCACTGCTGTTGTTAAACTCTATTTCTAAGAGCTACGAACATTTCAAGGATGCGATGTTCTATGGAAGGGTGCAAACTATTACTCTGGAGGAGGTTCAATTTCTGATTAGAGCCAAAGAACTTCAGAGGAAGCATGACAGGGACAAGGAAGTCAGCGGAGACAGTCTTATTATCAGAGGAAGATCAGACAGAAAAGATTCAAGAAATGATCAGTACAGATCAAGGTCAAGCAAAGATGGCGGGAATCAGTCATCAAGGGGATCTTTCAAGTGCTATCATTGTCACAAGGACGGTCATTTCAAGAAGAACTGCCCAGACAGGAAAAATAAGTACCAAGAAGAGCTAGAAGAATCATGAGAATCAAGCGTAGCCTCTGATGACTACGATTCTGCTGAGGCCCTGGTGATCACAGAATTTGAATCCAGTAAGGAGTGGATCCTCGACTCAGACTCAGGGTGTTCTTTCCACATGTGTCATCACAAAGACTGGTTCGAGACACTGCAACAGAAAAATGATGGGTTCGTTCTACTGGGAGACAATAAAGCTCACAGGGTTGTTGGAAGTAGATCAATCAGGATAAGGATGTTTGATGGAGTTGAACGAGCACTGAAAAATGTCAGGTACATACCAGAGCTCAAAAGAAATCTGAGCGTTCATACAAGGAGTGGCTGCATCAGAGTAACCAAAGACCCTCGTGTTGTCATAGAAGGAGTCAGGAATAAGAGACTATACTCTCTTATAGTAAGAACCCTGATTGCTAAGTCCATATACTGTTTGGAGTTAGCAAACTCAAGTAAGGGCTGAGGGCCCCTCAGGGGCTAGGTGGAGGGAATCTTTACTTCGAAGCTTCTCAATTGAGAGTCAATGTGGAGAATTGTTATTTTGACCCTCAATTATCGAACTAAGGTAAAATGACACTTTTGTAATGTGATATCGCTCACCTACCACATGTCACCTACCGCTCACCAATCGCTCACCTACCGCTCACCTACCTCCCACCTACCACTCTCTTGCTTCTATAAATAGAGAAGGTGTGAGGCTTAGGAGTGCAAGGGAAGAGATCTTAAGCTACCACAAAGGAGGAGAGAATAGCTAAAGAGCTAGAGAGGAGGAGAGCATCTTGAGACCTTGTATCAAGGTGTCGCTTGAGAGGGAGGTCATAGAAGGAAGATGAGGGCTCATCTCTATGTATAAGCTAAGTATTTTCTATTTCTTTTGCCTTAGTGAACTATTTGATTGATTCCCTCCTGTGGACGTAGATTCAGTTGGATCGAACCACGTAAACGATCTATGCTTGCTTGTGTTCTTTGCATTTCATTTCTATGCCAGGAAGTACATATCTCACAACACAATTAAGTCCCCAAACTATTTTAATGTGGGATCAATCAATCCTCTTTAGGACTATTTCAACCATATCAAAAGAGTGTGAGGACTAATTTAACATNCCATATCAAAAGAGTGTGAGGACTAATTTAACATTTTTATAAACTCTGGAACTGAAATGACACCATGTAAATAGTTAGAGGACAATTTCAACACTGAATTTTTGTAAATGTGGTTGTAAAGCAATGGTAGGAAAATCAACTTCTTAGAAGGCTACGGTGTGAATTATAAATATTTATTTTTTAAAAAAAGTCAGACAACAGTTTTCTTAGAACCACCACATTTTACTGATCTGGTTACAAGATGCATCTTCTCACAAAAAAAAAATTTAGGAAGCAAAAAAATAACAGCTTCCCAAACAAAATTGTGGCGGCGGTTTGAAAGACGATACAAGTAGAAAGATGTCTGAAACAGACCCTTAGCGACCTTTCAAAAAAAAATCCTTATTGAATAAATAACTTGATTTGAACTCGGTAAGGCAGACCTTTATGATTTACTGTAGTTGATGCAACACTACAACATATACATAAAGACCCCCATTATCATCAAGCACGGCAATCAAAAATATCATCCTTCACAAAGTTCAATGCATGAGTATTATGGGCCCTGCTTGATCAATTTCAACATTTGCTAAAAATCATGTGTCACGCTCCTATAAATGTTTTGGTTGATCTCTCCTTATATAGGAAATCGACAAGTGACGGAAATAAGGTTCCGTTCTTCTTCCTGCTTTACATGAGCAGCTCCTACAGGATATGTGAAGATTGCAAAGAAAAAGATCAACTTTTTCTTAATTTAGCATGGTTGAACTTACATGCTTTTATCAGGTTTATTTCTATGCTTGCTCTCTTCATAACTCTAAACATACAAGTCTTTTGTTGCTCTAATTAACCATTACACCGTTCAGTTACTAGTTGCAATAGAAGTTGTTCGCATGGCTGCTTACTCTTGTTGAAAATCTCTAGTAAGATATTTAGATTTGCATATTGTGTTCCGTTTTGATTTCCACCTCCCCACACCCCATCTCTTTTGGCCCAACCCATCATAAGAGTCCTAGCGGCACCTTTCTATTTCTCCCCAAAACATCACAAAGCCCTAAAAGCTTTTGGTGTTCTCCCACTCCCTTCTACTTCTAAATCAATCTAAATCCTTAACCTAAGTTAACATTCTCCCTTGAAATGATAAACTAACCCCACTTCCCATCACAACTTCCAAATTAAGCTACACCTCTTGTAGCTTATTGAGAAGACTACAAACCCCAGTTTTGCCAACCAAATCACACCTCAATCAATCACAATTCATCACAAAATACTATCAGAAAAATGCAACCCATCAATGGCTAAGGAGCCAAATCTTCATTTGCCTTCAAACACAAGAAACAATACACAAAGCCTCCAACCACTGCCTAACACAAGAAGAGCCTTAGGAATATCAGGTGACAAGAAGATATCATAAGGAATTAAAAGAAAATTTTACACAATCACAATTAAACCATAGATGTTCTGTTATTATGAGTGTTGAGCACTAAAAAATTCGTTGACATATGTGTTGCATGTTGTATGAATGAGAATATTGACGAATGTGTGAAAAAACTAGAAAAGGTAATAAAAAAAATTAAATTAAAAATGGTCGGAATCAAATCTGTTGAAAAAAATCATTGAACATAGAATAAAGTGATTTGTATGTGTATAACAAAGAGTAAAAAATACATCCATTTGATGAGAAAATTAAATTAGTTACTGAGCACCTGGAATAAGAAGGGGTGGATATAAAATAATAAAAGAAGAAGTTGGCTACAATGACAAATAACACTCAATATGACTAAATACCAAATGAAAATTAGTAAAGCCAAACACAAATAATTGAGATAAAAAAAATTATTATTAAATAACCAACTCATTAAGAATTATATTTTTCAAATAGTTGGGAGTATGATGGATGAGCATTTTTTTCTTCTCCTATGCTGCCGATTCGCATCTCAAAGTGGCGGTTACCCTTGAAATGGAAAATACAATTCATGCACTATTAAAATTAGGGGTAATTTGCTTGTTGAAATCTTTGAGGTTATTTAACTTTAATAACTAATGTCAGTTATTTATGCGCTAACACTTTTAGTTAGTGACTCTCATTAAGGGCAAAATATTGAGGAAAAAAATGTGAGATCACCCATTATTATTCTATAGAATTGCAATTAGAATAGGCAATTAGAATGCGCTAACACAAACTATTGAATCCAAATTCATTCGTGATAATGCTTGAACCCTACTTGATAACCCGCAAAATAGTAATAAACCCCCAAAGAAAAGAGTGGGAAGAAGATGAGAGGGTAGAGAAAGAAATATGTGGGATTTTGAAGGATCTTAATATCCACAAAAAGATCAAGAGTACAATATGTGTCATATCTTGTCTTCTGTCTTGTCCTTCTCAATGGTTTGACTCTATAATTACAGTTTTTTTTAGCACTACATAAAAATCTATATTTTTATCTAGCAATACATAAACAAATAATACATGATATAACCATTACAAATACGAGGACACAATGATCTGAGTCCTAATAAGTACATGTAGACCGCCACCTTGGGCAAGCACTTCAAAAGTTTCACCAATTGGATAGATGAGTTGTTGTCTTTGAATAGACGACTTCTTTCTATGCCTTAGACGAATAATTTAATTGCAGAATGAGCAACCCCTATACTTTGGCAAGTGTCTTCAAAGCAGGGTGAGAGCCTTTCAAGATTGGTGATTTCCCTCCATGCCATTCAAGTGCCGTTATAGCTGCATGAATGCTCTTTGAGGTGAACAAGTGCCTTATATCCCAGTTGAGTGGATTTGAGAGCCATTCCCATTGATTTCTCGCTAATCCATCTAATCTTCTTAGATTCACAGCTTATTTGTGTATACATGAGTCAAATAAAAAGAAACTGAGATTGCAATGGCATTCAAATAATGTTATATCATAATTTTAGAAATAGTGAACGAAAGCGGTCAAATTAAAGGGAATATAAATTATTGATAATCTGTGATGAATGTATAAGAGAAATGTTATACTCCCTAAAAAATTCTACACGGACACTACCGGTGTATCATAACTTGATTAGGCTGGCCAATATAAATTACTCCCCAAGCAAATGTGCATGACACCTTCCTATTTTGTTTGAGCCACTTAGAAAAGTAACTCTTAAATATCATTATTATTATTATTATTATTATTATTATTATTATTATTAATATTATTATTAGTGTTAATATTTTGTGTCAATTTGTCTGAAGAGTGCAGCGTTACTCGAGAACAATGTAGAGAAACAGCAATGTACCTTCACTATCAGCTACAACAACTGAAAGCAGACCAGCAAGCAAAAGCTTCAAAATAATCAGTCTCATCTTTCTCCAAGGATTTTCACAAATGATAATATAGTCATGACTGTGAAAGTTTAAATAGAAAGGCCATCCCCTACAAAAGTAATAGAAAGTGATCAACAAACAAATGATGAAGAACATGTAGAGAACAGAAATTGTTGAGAAAATATCCTTAAAAAAAAGACCCAAATCAGTACCATGCCATAGAACATTTGGGAGTTATTGGAGGACATTCAATCTTTTTATTGCGACATTTGAATGCATACCAACCAATTCTTATCTATTTACATATCTAACTCCAAAAAATTTAACTTTTTGACAATTATACCACCCAAAATTTTTATACCAAGTCACAAGTATCACTATTTTGACTTTTAAATGGTGAAAGTTGAAATACAAAAGTGGTATATATGTAAAAATTGAAGCATAGCTGTTGGATACATAAATAAATAAGAATTGACTGTTATTTATGTAAATCTTCCTTGTTTTCTTAAAGAATCCATCTGTTCTCCAAATATCGCTTCCCTTCAAAAACATAAGAATATTGATTTAACAATTAAAAGAAGCTCTACAGAGTCCTTCCACCCATGATTGCCCGCATCTCAAGAAATCATAATAATAACATCAAAACTTTGCAATACAGAGACCGCACGACGCCATGAGCAAATCAATAAAAACGCAAAATCCAAATATCCAATCCATCTTTTTACCCTTTTGATGCAGTAAACCCCAGTATTTTCCTCAGCCTGCTACAGAATTGTAAAATTAGGTATTTCTTTATAAGAAGAAATTTCACTCCAAAGTTACCATCAGTAACTACCAGTCGTAATTTTGCAATATTAGGTTGGAAAATCTCAGGTTACCCAATTCCCGGAAACCCTATCATCAAATTCGCAGCACCTAAAAGATCAAACAGAAGAAACAAACATAGAAACACTGATCCACATACAGTCTTAACTAATCCATAAAAACATCGATACAGAAACTTCTCCAGCACTAATAGGTAAGAGCTCAGTATGAGAGAGAGATAGACAGAGGGAGTAATCGAACCGTCAAAGGAGCACGAAGAGCCTGAGCGATAGAAGAGTTTCCCGGCGAGAATCTTGGAGGAGGAGCACCCTTCTTCCCCACTAGGCTGTCAAAACAATTTTAGAAGTTTTACATCCAAACCCCCCAATTCCTTTGTAATTACATATCTAAAATCTAAACTTTAATTTATATATAAGCCATCTGAGTATTTCATTTTTAAATATTAAAATGTAAATATATAAGAGTTGAATGGTATGTATGCAAATGCCCCAATAATGTGTTTGGGCCCCACTAACTTTAGTTTAATTTTATAATTATTATTTAGACACAAAGGTATTTGAAAGTAAATATAAAAATTCAATGTTGAAAATATAAATAGATAAAACTATAGGGATATGTACCAAAATCTCCCTAATAGTTATATGTATATAGTTTTAAGAAAATTATACGAGAATATTCTCATATAATTTTTGTTAGTATTGGCCTTCAAATCATTTTAATTAATTTGATACTTATGAAAATTATACAAAAACATTTGTTATGCACGTCTCAAAATAAATTTAGTGAGCTAAAATTATGGATCGAAATTTTTCGAGTCTATTTTGAGTCATTCCCAGCTCAGCTCGAAATTGGATTGTTAGCAGCTCTATGCTAGCTAAAGTTGGCTCATCGAGCAACAAAAGCAACGGGAGAGGTGGTTCGGGCAACTAAGGGCCTCGATGAACAAACGATAGAATCAATGGATCTGATTGGGTTCGTCAACTTCCCCTTTGGAGCTGAAAAAGCAATCTAAGGGCGGTCGAATTGCAGGCGAGTGAACCTTAAAGTGAGGCGGCCACACCCTAATTGTGGATGACTAACTCGAACTTCTCATGCACGACTCGCCGGTTGGCCATAACACCCCAATGAGTCGGCCGACTCGGCCCAATTCCAAGCCCATTTGTACTTGTCTTGTGTCTTTAATTGGAGACTAAGAGACACTGATGAGTAACTAAGCTAGTGTGCTCCAACTTGTCCACCTTCTGCGTCGAACATATGTGGTCTAAATATGAAGTCAATTTATGTGGTGTGCATAAGTTTTGTTTTGTCAGAATGTAAGAGGACGATAGCGGCCAATAAGATGTTCAAGTCCATGAAAATGCATGTGATATAATTCTTATTTACTTATTTAACATTTAAAATTTAAATTTTATTTATATTAAATTCTAATGTCATTATTAAATTAAAATATAAGCAAGAATAAATGTATTTTATTTCAAGGGCATACATGCACCTAAGGCTATAATCGAGCTAGGTCGAGTGAAGTCGAGCGTTCATATCATGGATTGGACTAGGCTTAGTCGAACCATAAGCTGTTCATATCCAATTCGAGCTCGAGCCAAGCTTTCAATGGCACGAGTATTCATACTCTGCTTGACAAAACTTTAAAATGATCGTACTTAATTTGTACTTGATCTATATATTTTAATCGAACACACAAAAAAATTTAACCAAATACTTGATTTTTCATGTAAAATAAAAAAGTATATATGTAATTGATTTTTCATATAAGACTACTAAATAAGCTAATTATGCTAACAAATTACATAAGAAAATACTAACAAACTAGTTTATTAGAATAAAAAACTATGAAGAAATTATATTAAATTTAGAATCATATTGATATTACATTATTATATGTTACTATTAAATATATAACTAAAAAAATTCTAAATAATTAAATTTTATTTAAAATTAATATCATATAAATACAGATCATTTAACATATTAATTGTTAAGCAGCAAACGAGCTAGCTTGTTCGTAAATATGAACACACATGATTGAGTCTTAATCAAGCTGAACTCAAGTTATTCATCGAGTGTACTGGTTCATTTACAATCATAGTATTAGCACTCTAAACATTATTATTTACAAATTTAGCAGTCTAACACTCTCATTTATCCATTTTTAAAATTCTTGCTCAAATATAAAAATTCATCATAAAATCATAAATCATATTTTCCTACATATTTTTCATTTTTATCAAATTCACCACGATGTAGTCATTAATCACCATATTAAAAAACAATTTAATGATATGATGATAATTATTTGAATATTATACAAATAAATATTAATATATAAATTCCTATAAATTTCAAATAAAAGTAGTTAATTACAATTATATTGCTATTATGTTTTTTTGGTAATTCAAGGGGAGAATTTTTTTAAATTAGATTTTCTTAAAAGATTAGTAAATAAGCTAAAAGTTTTTCATTTTTTAAAAAAAATTCCTAAAAAAAAATTTTGGGAAAACAAAAAAAAAAACAAATAAAAAAAATTTAAAATAAAAACAAACCAAGTTAAAACAAAAAAAAAAAAAAAAAAAAAAAATAAAAAGAAGCAATTTTTTGTAATTAAATAACATACTAACAATTTAGTTCATTGGAATAAAAAAAATATGAAGAAATTGTATTAAATTTTTATGCATGCTCATATTAAATAATAATAAATTATTATTAAATGTAAATTTAAATAAATTTTAATCAATCAAATATTATTTAAATAGTATATCATATTGGTATAGTGCATTTATCATGTTATTTGTTGAAAGACAGACGAGCTCATTGGTGAACATTAACAAAGGAGTTAGTCTATTTTTGAAAATTTTCATTTAACTATTGTGTGTAATAAAATGTATTAACTATTATTATTATTATTATTATTATTAATTTGAATAAAACATGGAGTATTAATCAAAATGAATTCAAGCCTTTCATCAAGTGCATTGACTCATTTACAGCTCTAGTACTAATACCCAAAGCATTTTATTTAGAAATCTAGCATTCTTTTCATCCTTTTTTTATTTCTCACCCAAATATTTTTATTTTTATCAAATTCTTAATGATTTGATCATGACATACATAAATCGATCACTTCGAGGGTTAAAAATATCACATGGGTGTTAGTTTTCTAAATAACAATATTTAGAGTGTTATGTATGCATTAACCCGTTAAAAATTAATTTTATGATATGATTGTTGCGGGTCAGATGATTTACAAAGATAGAGTGATAATTTAACATCTTAGCATTACAGAAAGATATAACACACATACGGATAGTAGAAAAATACCAAGAGGAGATATCATGATTCTTTACGAGGGAAGACCTTGGAAAGGGAAAAACGCATGGGGTCTAGTCTAGTCAAAATAACTCACAATGTGTTTATAAACACATTTGTTCACTATTCACATGAATTAAGAAAGATACAATTATAATGTTGATATTCTATTTATATAATAGTAGTTCAAATATAATGACCGCAATTGGACTACAACCAATATAGTTGATCAAGAAAGTTGTAGTCGAGGATTGTAATTACGACAATTAGCCATAGACTACAATTGGAACTTGTAGTAATAGTTAGTCATATGTGTAATAGTTGGAGGTTATAGTACTGTTGGTTGGTCATAAAGGTCATAGTTAGAAGTAATGATAGTAGTTGGTCATAGATGTTGTAGTTGGTGGTTGTAATAAAGTTAGTTGGCCCCAACATCATACCTGAAAGATATAATAGTAGTAGTTGATCACATAAACAATAGTTGATGGTTGTAATATTGTCAATGAGTCACATAGACAATAATAATAGTAGTTCGTCACATAAGCAGTAGTAGGTGATTGTAATATTGTCAGTTGGTGGTTGTAATATTGTCAGTCAAATTGAAAATTATCACTTGAACCACTTGTTTGTCATCATCAACTATCATCAATGTCATCAATCATAATCAATCACACTTATAGCATTCAATATTACAATCAGAGGGCATCAAGCTATTGTTTTCTATCACATTTCTCTAAATTTATATTTCTTATAGACTATTTCAATAGTATGGATAGCAAGGGTGTAAGATTTTCAGTTGTCATAAATACCACATTACAAATTACAAGTTCACTATCTTCTTTTTAAATTTATTTTATAAGGCAAGTTGTAGACGTTATAATGGCTACACCCATGACAAATTTGTCATTTTGAAATTACAAAGGAGCTCATTGTAAATTAACACTTTTAAAAAAAAGGCAATCATCAATAAAAAAGCTTTAAAATTGCAACTGACGTCGGACTTATATAAAATAATTGCCAATCAAACCTGGACAAAATAAGGTTTGTACGTATTATAAAAATAGAGAAATGGCCATAAAATTGTAAGCTTTTCCACGTAATTGGTGGAGCCAAGGAGGTGAAATTACCACGCTTTAGGGAGAAACGCACAGTAGAGAGAGAGAGAGAGAGAGGAGCGCCAGCGTGCGAACCGTGTTCGTGAGGGAATTTCACCTTACCGGCTTCCCGGCTCCACCAAGTTTTTGTTCTTATTCCCTTCTCGATCTCTCGTTTCGTCTCCCAAGCCGAACTATTCTTCAGCAATCTGGTGGGCTATGATAGATCTCATAAAGATTGGAGCTTTTTGATTCGGAGCAAGAAAAACAGGAGATTTCGATAATCTTTGTTATTGTTTGTTCGGTATTGTACCCTTTCTCTACTTTTCTTCTGCTTGATTGCTTGGTCTGAGGAAGTTTTGATGGCTTGTTAGGGTTCTAGGCGGGAGGCCGATGTTGGATTTTGGGCCGTTGGGTTTAGGTTTTGGTTTTTTTTTTTTTTTTTGACATTGTTTGGTTTGAATTTATGCTTGGATTGATGTCATGAGTTGATTTTCTTGCACAGACACGATTGAGCGAGATCGTTTCTTTGTTATTTTTCGTTCTTTTCAGATAAATTGGTTAGCTTAGGTCGGAAATTAGTATTTTATAATGAGAAAAGGAAGGCATTTTCGGTATGTGTAGACATTGTTTTGATGAGCTATGGATTTTTCATGATGGAATTTTACTGATTCCAAAGTTTTTTGCTTCTTTTTCTCATCTATATTGCTTGAAGTTATAGTTACAGACTGAAAGTTGTTCTTTATTTGTTCTCATTTATCCTTATTTGCAGAAAGTTAAGCTTTTTAAGTGTTTTTGCTGGAACATTAACATAAAATTTGATTATGAAATTTCTATCTTTTTGATGAGCTATGGTTTTGATGAGCTATGGATTCTTCATGATGGAATTTTACTGATTCTAAAGTTCTTTCCTTGTTTTTTCTTCTATATTGTGTTGCGTCATGATTACCGACTGAAAACTGTTGCTTCTTTGCTCTCATTAATCCTTATTTGCATAAAGTTAAGCTTTTTAAGTGTTTTTGCTGGAACATCATAAAATTTGATTGTGAAATTTCTATCTTTTTGATGAGCCATAGTTTTGATGAGCTATGGATTCTTCATGATGGAACGAATTCTAAAGTTCTTTACTTGTTTTTTCATCTATATTGCTTGAAGTCTTAATTACAGACTGAAAAATGTTCTTTCTTTGTTCTCATTAATCCTTATTTGCAGAAAGTTAAGCTTTTTAAGTGTTTTTTGCTTGAAGATTAATACAAAATTTGATTATGAAATTACTAACTTTTTCACCCTGTTCTATCTTGCCTGTTTTATGAAATTTTATGTCTGATCCTACAGGTTTCTCACTCACGACGGGGTCGGAAAGGATATCTCTTTATATCACACTTATACTCCAACCACTCTGGCCATCACCGGCTGCGAATTTCATTCTCACACCTTGAGGAAGGTGTGGGATCAGAAGGATTCTAATGCCGTCTTGTATTACTTATCTCTCTCTGCCATTCATCTTCGTCGCCACTTCTGTTGTAATCAAAAGGGTTCTCCTATCGATAATGGCTAATCATTGAAGGCCTCGCAGTTCTAATTTGCAGTTTTTCATTCATTTGGTATCAGTTTCCTCGTTCTTTTTGGTGATATTGTGTGGTTTGTAAAAGATATTACGAAATATTTAACAGAAGTTAAGGTCTGCAACTCTGTTTGTGTTTGTTTAATTTGTTTCCGTCCATTGTTTTATTTTCTAAATTTTGCGTAATGGCAATATGCTCTTGTTTGGCAAAGTTTTTGGCAGGAAGGAAGAAGAAATCTAAGGTAAGAAATGGCGGTCATGTTTTCATACATTTTTTTTATTACTTTTTGGAAGATTTACATGCATATCCCTCAAATTTTTATGTGATTACATATCTAACAGCAAAACTACAATTTTTACTTATATGCCGCCTTAAAAATGCATGAAAAGTTGTATTTCACTTTTTTTTTATGTTAAAATAGTGGTATTGTGATGTGATATGAAAGATTTGGGCGGTATTAATGTAAAAGCTAAAAGTTTTGGTTTTAGATATGTAAATACATAGAAATTGGGTCGTATGTATGCCAATGCTCCCTTCTCCATGAGCTAACATGGACTGTTATTTTGGACTAGAACTCGCCCGAAGTCATGGATGATGGTAATCGAAGTATCAATGATGGTAAACTCGAGTTTAAGTCAAGTAATATGGCAAACTCTTCCACCCGAAATGGCCTCCCTGAGTCTCATATTACAATCTCAGACTCATTTCCTATGCAAGCGAAAAGATCTTCCTGTGTTTCCGAAGCACCGATTAATGATAATAGCTTGGTCCCGGCTGATTTTATTCAAGAGATAGCTTACGAGGGAGGTGATGAACATGACGAGAGTCAATCCATGAAGAGAGATTACTCCGATTTCGATCTTCAAGCTAAAGGAGAACTTGCTTCACATGGATCAAACACTGAGTTAAACAACTTTGGTTTTGAGATCAAGGCAGAGACAGATGGAGGGCTTAGTCCTGATACAATGCTTGCGAGTGGGCATGTGAGTGATCCTGGTTTGGCACGGAAAGTTTTTGAAGGATCACCGGTTCTTAAGCGTTCGTGTTCTAATATCGAAACAAAGAGAGCTACCGAGTCAATCAATTCAGTGAACAGACTCAGTTCTTACTCCAACGTTCAAAATTTGTTAGGATTAGGTGGAGAAGAAGTTAGTTATGAGGATTATAGCAGCCCCATATCCGTGAAAACTTCTCGTAGTGCCGACCGAGTGATGCTAAGAAGACGTTCTTCGTGCCAGGTGCTTCCCTCTCGAAGCCGAAAAATCTGGTGGAAGCTCTTCCTATGGAGCCATAGAAATCTCCACAAATTCAGTGCTCCTCAACAACTTGTTTCAGTTCTCAGTACTGCTAATCCAAAGGTTGGGTACTCTTCTGATACCCATGAACCGTGCCAAAAGCTCGATAAGATGAAGAAGAAGGCGGTGGAGAGCCAGTGGGTCGCATTCTCGTCCGAGTCTTCCCCTCGAGACCGAGTTAACGCTTGGATAAACAGCCTCGTTGATGACGGATTCGGTTGTGAAGAAAACCATCATGAAACACTAGATGAAGGAACCGTCATTCGTTCTCATTTCGAGATCGGAGAGTCATCTGGGAAGAGTCATTCCCATACAAGTCGACATGCGATCGAGGAGGTGATACGGGCGAACAATATTATTCGTTCCTTGAATTCGTTCTCTTCAGTGGCTCATATTTCCAATATGGGACTTAAGGTCATTCCCACCATTTCAGCCTTTGGAGGCCTTAGATCAGTCAATCTCTCAGGGAACTTCATAGGTATATTCCATAAACTATGGAGGCAAAAGATTATGGGAAATTTACGTACATTTTACACAGTTCTATCCCAAAGTTTGATATTTATACTTATAACTCCTTAGTGTCAAACTTACGCATTAAAAGTATTTTCCACTTTTATGAAGATTGTGATGTTGGTATTTTTATATAATGTTAAAGATTTGAATGATATGCATGTAAATATGGGAAATTTATGTGCATTTCATGCAATTCTTACCCAAAATTTCATATTTATACTTGTAACATCTTAGTGTCATAAACTTATGCATTAAAAGTGTATTTCACTTCTATAAAGACAGTGATGCTGGTATTTTTATATAATGTTAAAGATTTGAATGATATGCATCTAAATATGTGAAATTTAGTACATTTCACACAATTCTTACCCAATGTTTGATATTTATACTTATAACACCTTAGTGTCATAAACTTATGCATCAAAAGCATATTTCACTTTTATAAAGACAGTGTTTATGGTATTTTTTATATGATGTTAAAAATTTGAGTGATATGCATGCAAATATGGGAAATTTACGAACATTTCACACAATTTTTTCCCAAAGTTTGATATTTATACTTATAACATCTTAGTGCCATAAACTTATGCATAAAAGTGTAATTCACTTTTATAAAGGTTGTGATGGTTGAATTTTTGATATGTTTTTAAAGACTTGAGCGGTATGCATGCAAATATGAATGTTTTGGTGTTAGATATGTAAATACATAGGAACTATGTTTTATTTATGTAAATCTTCAAAAGATTATTGTGGCTTTTTCAGAGATAAAATGTTCAATTCGCATGATGCAGTTCATATATCTCCCGGTTCGCTTCCGAAGGGCCTTCACACCCTCGACTTGTCCCGGAACAAGATAGCAACCATTGAAGGCCTTAAGGACCTCACAAAGTTGAGGGTTCTTAACTTGAGCTATAACCGCATCACAAGAATTGGTCGTGGTAAGCCTTTCTCATTTACTTTTATTTTTACTTGCATGCAACCTTATTTATGTATGAAATGGTGTATTTCACTTTTTTTTTTTAATTTAAAATAGTGATATTTTTTATGAGATATCAAAGATGTGGTTTAAAATTTTAACATTTAAAAAAATTTTATTGTTTGAAATGCTTGTCTTTATTGTTTGAAATGCGCGTCTTTATCGTTTGAAATGCTTAATATGCAAATTTTAACATTTAAAAAAATATATGAAAGAAGATGATTGTGTGACAATGAATAAGTGGTAATTCGGCTTGAGGAGATGGGGAAACCAATTCAAACACTGAGCGAAAATAACGTAAAATCGAGCATATGATTAACACACACCAACACGAGAATTTTATGTTGATTTACCCAATTAATGGTTAGGTTTTCTTAGCCCTCTAATTCTAAGAAGTTTTTTTTTTTGCGGTAAGTCATAAAAGAGTCAAACCAAGTCGAGTTTTAGCTTATTTGAACCAAACTCATTTAATAATTGATTAGCTCGAACTCAAGCTCGACTTGAGTAAAAGAAGTCTAGCTCGAGCCTGATCAAAAAGCTCGAGCTTGACTTGGTTGTTTAGCTCAATTCCATTCGATCCAAGCTATACAATCTAGATTGTAGAGACGGGAGAACCAACTTTGATCTTAATAAATGTTAATCGAGCTGAATCACGTGCTCTAGAGTTTGACTCTGGCCAAGCTCTAGCTCGTATGATGCGTGAGCTCATTAACGAGTCAAGCTCCAGCAGGCTCACAAGGCAACTTGTCCCACAATTAAGTCAGTTTCGACCGTCTTAGAATTTGACCGCTTCATAATGTGCTTTCATACAGGATTATCCAACTGCACGATCATCAAAGAACTGTACCTCGCCGGCAATAAGATTGGCGACGTCGAAGGCCTCCATCGCCTCCTAAAGCTCACAGTTTTGGACCTCAGCTTCAACAAGATAAGCACAGCCAAAGCTTTAGGACAGCTTGTCGCTAACTACAACTCTCTCATGGCCCTCAATCTGATTGGGAACCCAATACAGAGCTGTGTGGGAGATGAGCAGGTGAAGAAGACGGTTCAGAGCCTTCTTCCCCACCTCACCTATCTGAACAAGCAGCAGATAAAGCAGCATAGAGCGAGAGAGGTTCCGGCCAGCCGGGCAGCCACTGTTGACGTCGGAAGGAGCTCGCAGAGGCGGCCGGTGAGGCTTCTGAGTCAGGTCTCGAGCCCGAGCTCATCGACGAAGAAGAAGACTCGACCCAAGGGTAAGTATCAGCAGTCATCTCTGAGAAGGTAAGCCTTGCCTGGTCAGCAGGCTTTATAGCTTTCATTGCCCATAACTTTTGTTCGTTGCTTGATAGTTTTATATGTTTTGATTCGGAGAAATAAAGAGAATAATTGTGGGAATATTGTTTTTGCATTTTTGTTTAAAATAGTCAATAAATGGGTTTTTTTTCAAGATATTTATGAGATAATCATGTCTAGATTCTATGAAGCTCGTTTTCGCTGATGTTTTCATATTGATGTTAGAGTTGTGAATTTAACGAATTTTGGTTGAAGATGGTTTATCGTTCGAAAATCGATTCAAATTTTGGCTACTGTTGGATCGAAATAAGCAAGCCAAGTTACGAGCCGAAAATTTGGATATTTTTTTTTTAATATGAATCTCTTCTTTAACAGCTCTACTTCCATTTGTTACATTGGCCTAATATGCAAATAACATGCTCAAATTTTTTTTATTTATGCATTTATATGATACGAAATTAGGAAGATTTACATACATACCACTTAATGCCTATGTCTTTTACATATCTAACATCCAAACTTCAGTTTTTACATATTACATCCTACCCATGCATGGAAAGGTGTGTTTCACTTCTTCAAACTTAAAATAGTGATATTTTTTATATGATATGAAAGATTTGGGTGAAATAAGGGTCTGTTTGAGTCAGTTTATGTGTTTCAGAATAAACAACAAATGCAACTCGCTGGTCAACCGCGAGGATCGACTCACGACCTGCGTTTTGTGTAAAAAATTCAAACGCGGCAGACAGCGTTTTCAAAAAGGCGCAAACCAAACGGTTAGGCTGTGTTTTCGAAAGCGCCGCCGCACTTATAAACTGCCCCAAACGGTCACTAAATGTAAAAAAAGAAGTAATGTTTAGGTGCTAAATGGCATTAAATTTAGTTTTGATCTAGATTTCGATGATTAATTTAATCTCGATCTGCACTTACAGGATTTTTTTCGACTATGAAGATATTACGAAAATTAAAATAATGATGCATTCAAATTTATTTAAACTAGGTAAATTAATATTTTTAAAGTTGTAATTTCAAAAAATATAATGAGGCCTTGTGACAAATTCTATTTCATTCAAAAATTTCTCCATTTCAACGGTCATTTTGAGGAAATAATATTACACCGGGACATCAATTCAATTAGGTCCTGCCATTTTTACAGGCATGCCCATTTTAGTAAAAAAAATAATTTAATACATGAGTGACCATGGCATGCTCTGATTAGAGTTCTGATAATCAGGTCCTGCCACTTTTAAGGGCATGTCCACTTTAATAAAAAAAATTAATTTAATACATGGGTGGCTTGACACTTTTACGGACATGCCCACTTTAGTAAAAAAAGGTAATTTAATACATGGGTGGTCATGACAGTTCTGATTAGAGTCCTGACATTCAGGTCTTGACACATAAAGGCATGCCCACTTCAGTAAAAAAATTAATTTAATACATGGGTGGCCATGACAGGCTCTGGTTAAGAGTCCTGAGATAAACTACATCAGGACTTCTGATGCAATATTTTATTTCCATTTTAGGTACACACACGCACACCATCCTTACTTCATAAAAATAAAAAAAGAGGTATTTTTAATTTAATATGAAAGATTTGAGTGATATAAATGTAAAATGTACATGTTAAATATGTAAATACATAAGAATCGCATAAGCTATTTTGGAGATCGATTCAGCTACTTCATGGATGATAGACTCTCAAATTTTGCTTAAATTTGAATATTTATATGTTAAATATGTAAAGAACTCATGTATTTATACTACGCTGAATCGAAGAACTCTAAAGTATTTTAAATTTATTATAATCAATTTCTATTACATTTAATACCTCATAAAAAAAAAATTTCAACTAGTCAAAGATTATTGAGCTAAAGCCCAATCAAAATGTGTCAAAATAGTCCCCGACTATTTAAATGGGGTCCGTTTAGTTCCAGTGTTCATAAAAATGTCAAATTAGTTCTAAGTTCTTCAAATTGGGGCAGAGCAACATCCCCTGATGAACAATTAGATGACTATTAGAGTTCAATTAGTGATTAATTAGCTAAGTGATAATGAGTCAATAAACTTAACTATGCCCTAATTAGAGGATGCTTAAAATTGTTCCTATCACATTATCTGGGGTGTGCTAAATTGACATGAAAGCATATATTTATGCTTCTTTGTTTTAAATTATATATTAAAAGGGAGAGCATTTAAATTGAATAATTAGTTTTTTTATTAAGTCATTAATAAATTAGACTATTTCCTAATATCATTATAGCTCATGAGTTTCTTTACTATGTACAATAAAGAACTATGAGGATAAACAAAGTCCATCCTTGGATGTCTTATGTCATTTTAAGGTCCTAAAACTTAGCCTAGAAAGATTTGATGTTGTCAAAAGTTTGAGGGTTTGGGGTCTCCAATCATCAAGCCCTAAATCCTATGTTTGATTTAGGATAAATAATTATATGTTAGGAAGACCCATTAAAAAAACCCTATATCATATATCTAAGAGGAGTAAAGATGTTAATGAGCTGTTGGCAAACTCCTAGTTTTTTTTTTCAGGAAGTAGAATTCAACTGACACTATCTATTTCTCCACACAGGAATTGATTTGGGCATAACATGTTGTTGATTCTCCTAATTTTTTTAGATATTTCCAGCACTACACCCTTGGTCAATGCTCAATAAGATTCCTTTTGGCAGTATCTCACATGAGGCTTCGCTGCCTTTGGCTTAACCCATTCAAATCATTTGTTAGGCCTCAATGTGTTTTCTTTATTCACCTTTATTAACCTTAATGTCCTCCTCTCATGCATAAAAATCATTTTGCCTCTTAGTTGGTTTTATTCAATGGCCTAGCACTTTTGCTGTTAGGTTTTCTTCATGCCCACCCTTTATTAATCTCATTCATGATGATAATTTAAATTTCTAGCATATTTTATGCATCAATGTCCTCTATGGTTACTCTTATATTCTAGAGGTCAATGAAAAGAAAGGATCCCTATATATTTTTTCTTTCAAATTGCCTTCATTATAATCAATGGCATGCTTTGTAGATGGTTAGATCCATTTAAATTATCTTTCATAGGGATGTTCATGATAAGCAGGCCTTCACTTCATTCACTTACATATATTTTTTAAGATCCAAAATTTTCAGGGAGGTTCTCTATAATTTCACTTCACGTAAAATAAGCTCTCATAAATTCCCCTTGAATTGAGGATTGTACATGCACTTTTATGAAGAAACTTATGTTGGTTGAAGGTTTCATCATGAATGGTTTTCTAATTTTGGATAGTCAAACAAATATTTTAATTTTTTTTGTTAGTTCAGATTGCTTTTTAAAATTGAAGAGCCCACCTATTTGATAAATTCATCTTCTGCTCATCAAACCCTTTATGTAGCACCCTTCTTAAGGTGGATTCTTTTTTTGATTTTGGTTTAAGTTCATGATTAAGATAGTTCTAGAGAAAATTAATACTTCTCTCAAAATTATTCAGATCTAATTTCAATTAGTTCTCAAGTAAGAAGCTGTTGAAAAAAAAAATGATCATCACAAAAAGCCTGAGCTTCTATTCTCATTGCCTTATGATTGGGGGCATGAGATCCATATTGCTAAAAATATGCCAAGGAGAACATCAAACTCCAACTCAAAAATTTTCCTTTGTTCATACAAATGTCACTCCATTAACCCTACTTAAAAACAAGGCATGTTGACCTTCTTCACCATTGATTGCTCATTTGTCTCCTACTTTGATCAAAATATATAAAGCCAAACACATAGATTAACTCATAATAAATAAAAACTAAAATAAGTAGGTTCTTAAGAATTCAAAGATGCTTAGACTAGTCTTCAAATCAATCATAAATATAGATTTTAAAAAATACTTAAATATAGTGAGGGAGTTTTGAAAAGGTCTAAGTTGACCATGGCATTCCCAACTCTCACCAAATTGCAATCATCATTTCCTTATAGTCTAATAAACTCTAGAAATTAATCTCATAGTTTTTATAAATAACTTAGGTGAATTTGATTTTAATATAACTTAGGAAATCACCAATTAAGCCTGCCTCCATAGAAATATAGTTTGGCATTTTTCTTATATAGAGTTTACAAGAAAAGATTTTAAGAAAAAAATTATAAGACCACTATTTTTATTAGGAAGATTTACATATATATCACTCGGTTTCTCTGTATTTACTACTTAAATTTCTACATGTATGGGTCACGTACCCCGACTTTTTGGTTGACACCTGCGAGTCAGTTGTAAGTCCTCTGAGGTTGGGGGTGCGAATCCCCCTCTAGTGACTGCTGCTTTCTGCAGGGTGGTATTAGGTTGGAGACTTGTATAATAGCCTCTGACGAATTTAAGCCTACGAGTTCGAGCCGGTTCACGAGGCAATCGTTCATGTGAAAGAGATATGGATAAGGCTGGGCATCCAGTCGCACTATTTTATTTTTTTCTATATTGAAATATAAAAAATGACGACTCATAATTTGGATTCTTATGAAAAAGAAATTAATAATTTACTTTTTTTTAATTTTTTTTCTACTTTGCTTTATAAAAATAATTGTAGAAGTGCCGGCTTTCAAATTGTATATTGAGCAAAGCTATAGTTTTTCTATTTTCCCTACAAATTATTCTTTAATAATTTTAGCAATACATAATAAATAGATTTTAATTAAATTAATTAGAAAAATAGATATATAGTATTGAATTCGAATCTGCACCATTCCTATGTAATAAAAGACACGAAACCGCACGACCACATGAGCCGTGGCAATTTAGATTTACATATAATTATATATAATATATAGTTTTCTTTTGTCGAGCTAAAATGAGACAAATACGATCGAACAAATGATATTTCTTGTTCAACTCATTTATAATTCGAGCTTAAAAGTTTTGCTTGTATTTGACTCTCTTACATAACGACACAAACTATTTACCGAGCCGAATGTGACCTATTTCGTGAACAATGAGCTTTATTGACGGACTTAACAGTCTAATTATTACTAGTAGATAGTTAATGTGGGGCTTTACACAAATATCTCTAATTACATGCCTTCTATTATCAAAGTTTTTCTATGTATTGTGCTGACATGCTATTTACCCTATGGTTGTGATTTTTATTTTCGTAGCTCTCACCGTATACAGACTACATAGGCTTCGTTTGAGGGAGCTTCACCGTTCAGAAAATCTCTTTTAAAACCATCTGCGAATAAACAACGATATTTGTACTTGTCATACCACAGTGTCATATAAATTTATGCATGGAAATTCATATTACACTCTTAAAATGATATTCATGACCCTATTTCCCATATGATTTTAAAAGATGTCAATATATTCATGTAGATATGTGCATGAATCTTTGTACAATCATTTTGTACAACACTATACAACATTGTTAATATATTATATATTATAACAATTTATTATACTAAAAAAAATTATCAAATTAAGACTCCTAATCTTTGCTCTCTCTCTCTCTCTCTCTCTCTATTTAAAGCCAACTAAACCAATCCACAGAGCCAGGAGGAACAGAGAGAAAGGAGAGATGAAGTCAGACGCAGTGCAGACTCCCCATGCAGTATGCGTCCCCTTCCCAGCACAAGGCCACATAAACCCCATGCTTAAATTAGCCAAACTCCTTCACTCCTACAACTTCCACATAACCTTTGTCCTCACCGATTACAACTACACACGCCTGGTTCGATCACAGGGCCGAGACTCCTTCGACTTCCTCCCCGATTTCCGCTTCGAATCCATCCCCGACGGTCTCCCCATCTCGTCCGACGATGACGATTCCACGCAGGACATCCCCTCTCTCTGCGACTCCACTGCTAAGAACTGCTTGGCTCCCTTCCGACGCCTTATCTCAAAACTCAATGATGACGACGGAGTTCCCGCTGTATCTTGTATTGTGTCGGATGGAGCCATGAGCTTCACCATCGACGCCGCGAATGAGCTCGGCGTACCGAACGTGTTCTTGTGGACGTCGAGTGCTAGCGGCTATCTCGCCTTTCAGCACTATCGTCATCTGGTTGAACGTGGCATCATTCCTCTCAGAGGTAGCTAGGGTTTATGCTCATAATTATGAGAAAATATTGTCTCTAGCCAACAACCAGGCGACATGGCTTGTGAATGAGGTGTATGTCGAGCTGTCGCCCAACGAATCCAGACACAATATTTTCTCTATAACTAAACATCATAGAGCTCACATTTTTCATAGTTAATTTTAAGTTGACTTTTTATAAACATAATGTGAAAAATTTATCTAGAGTTAGTTTAACAAATAAGCATAAGAGATAGTTTAGAAAAAGACATAATTAGATAGAGACATATTGAAATATTGATATTTATAAATTAAGCACTCATATATGATTTTTGATGAACTATCGAACCGATGTATCTACATGCGTCACGGTCAAACAACGGAGATGGTTAATTTGTAAATAACAAGTTTCGGGTAATCTATATGTAATTGCCCCCATAAAAGATAATTATTTTGTATTTACATATCTGACTGCTAAAATTTGATATTTGCATTTATAATACTTAGGTGTTATGAAGCTATGCATAAAAAGATGTATTTTAGACTTTAAAGTTAATAAAAATGATATTTTTGATATGATATTAAAGACTGAGGCGCTATGTATGTAAATATGAAAGATATAAGGGTAAGATATGTAAATACACAAGCATTTGAGGTATTCGTGTGATTGAGATTTATTAAATGAGTCAAAATTTATTATTTTGTTATGTACTTGTAGTTCAATAAATAAGCTAAAATCTGTTCTTTAATTATATTATCATAGATAATGTAAAATATGCAATTAAATAGTTACAATTAACATTATTCTATTTGCAGATTTGTCCGATCTCACAAACGGCTACTTGGACCTTGAGATAGATTGGATTCCCGGACTGATGAAAGGGATGAAGCTGAAAGATTTTCCGAGCCTGATACGCACGACGGACGCCGGCGACGTCCTGCTGAACTACCTGATCCGCGAGATGGACAGAGCCTCCATGGCCACCGCCATCGTCTTCAACACATTCGATGATCTTGAGCAACCCTCCCTCGCTGCGCTGCGGAAGTTCTTACCTCCCATTTACGCCGTCGGCCCGTTCTCCATCCTCTCCGACAGGTTGGTCCCCGCCGACAACCCGCTTGCCGCTGTCAGCACTAGTCTGTGGAAGAGCGACGCCTCTTGTCTGCAATGGCTCCGTGGCAAGAAGCCGAATTCAGTAACGTTTTATTACTTCTCTCTCTATATTTATTTATGGAGCGCATATTTCGTCAGAACTCCGAACGTAAAGGTACGTTGGGATTCCAATATTCGCTGTGTTATAGGAATATTCCGCTGTGTTACAGAAATATTCCACGGGAATATTCCATCAGTGTTATTTGTAAAAAATGAAGTATTATTCGAGTATTATGTGGTGTTATTCGATTACTTTTTGGTGTTATTGAAATATTCCCCCGGTTTACTTGATTTGTGACATTGTTGTTCGACATATTCCATGTGTTATTTCAAATTCCACTGTGTTTTTGGAATAAGACAACCCCAAATCAAGTAACGTAGAGGAATATTCCAATAACACCATTTTTCACAAATAACACTAATGAAATATTCATACAACACAGCAACTATTGCAATCCGAATGTTGCCCTGCGTTTGGAGTTCTGACGTAATATGTTTTCCTTCAATGTATGTCGTACGAACACTTCTGATTAAGTTGGACAGGTGGTGTTCGTGAGCTTTGGAAGCATAACGGTGGTGACGGCAGAGGAGCTGAGGGAGTTTGCATGGGGGCTGGGGAACAGTGGGTATGACTTTGTTTGGGTGATTAGACCGGATTTCATTAAAGGAGAAGCCATTGTTTTGCCGCCGGAGTTCATTGAGGAGACGAAGGAGAGGGGAATAATGGTGAGCTGGTGTGCGCAGGAGGAGATTCTTAGACAACCGTCGATAGGAGTCTTTCTAACTCATTGCGGATGGAACTCCATGACAGAGAGCTTGTGTGGCGGCGTTCCAATGATCTGTTGGCCGTTTTTCTCAGAGCAGTTGACGAATTGTAGGTATGCGTGTGATGAGTGGGGGGTGGGGATTGAGTTGGGCGGGGAGGTGAAGAGGGAGGTGGTGGAGGGAGTGATAAGGGAGATGATGGGGGGTGAGAGAGGGAAGGAGATGAAGAGGAGGGCTAAGGAGTGGAAGGAGAAGGCGATTAGGGCTACTGAGCCGGGGGGAAGGTCGATTGTCAACTTGGACAAGGTGGTTGATGAGATTCTTGTGAGGAAGAATTAAGAGGTAGTTGACTTGAAGAAGAAGTTGATGATGGAGTGAAGAAGTGGTAGGCTGAGATGCTCATTCGAGTACCCCTTTAATGTTTTTATTTTTTTGGTTATTGGAAATAATGATTTTTAGTCTGGTTAATTGGAAGTTGTTGAAGAGAAAAATGCATTTATTTTAATTTTTTTTAAAAGTGCAATAGTCATTTTTCAGTTTTCCATTAGTGATTTGTTTGCATATCATTAGATTCATATGTATTTAGACATCTAAGGGCTAAACTGCAAAAGACAAACGATTCACCAAGTGACAAGCACAATACATGGCCTCAACCCAATAGATTATATCAAACTCAACATTGAATAATATACACCAAGCTTTCTTGACCAATGCTTGGTTCATCCTCTCTACAACCTCATTCTACTGTATTATTTCTTGAATAGTGAAGTGGTGCTCTATCTCAGCTCTCTAACCCTATTGTAAGAATGAATTTGCTGGGTATTTGCTTCTATTATCTAATTTAATAAACCAAGTATTTTTATTCGTCTTAATCTTAGTCTACTTCTCAAAGTCGTGAAATTCTCTAACACCTCCTTCTTGAGTTTCATGGTGTACACACAAACATATCTAAAGTAGCAACGATAAAAGAGAGAATATATCTTCACTCAACAAATGATGTTGTCTTTATCGGACCTCAAATATCTATGCGAAGATTCTCTAAAATGTCTTTTATACGCTGGATTACAATACAAAAAAGATATATGTGTCTTCTTGTCAAACACACAATATTCACATAAGTTGTGCTTGTTTCTTTGATCACTCATTAATTCACCAAAACCTGAAGTGAAGTCTCTCGAGCTTGGTTAGTCGCATATACCTTAATGTAGTGACATTAGATGAATCATCAACAAAAATAGCAGTTACATTCACTGTATATACTGAAGAAAGTAAATGTTGTGATGGTGAACCCCCTTTATAAAAAAATCAGTGCTCTATGATATATCTTTAGAACTCCTGCCTCAATAGCTATCTTCTAGCCTTTAGCCTCTATGGACCCAACTACCAACAAATTCTTCTTGATATCTAGAATATATCTAATATCAGTCAGCTCCCTCACATTACCATTATACATCCTCATAAAGCCACTCCCCTACACCAATAGTATGATAAACTTGATCATTGCTCATAGTCATCGCACTGCTATCAAGCTTTTTTTCGTGTAAAATCACTCTTGATAGAGATAAATATGATATATAACACATATTTAGAACCAACGAGAATAATCTATATACAAATTATGAGAAACAACGATAGTGTTACATCTGAATCCGCCTCATCATGCCTCTCTACAATAAGATTAGCTTTGGCTTTAAAGAAAACTTTATTTCATTTCTCCTTCAACTTCAGACAATCTTTCCTCCAATGAACAATTTTTAAACAAAAATTACACTAATTTTTTTTCAAGACTGCACCCACGAGACTTATCCTTTCTCGCTTTTGAGAAGTATCGTCGCTGCCACATACCCTGTTTTGCCTAAATATTCTTATTCTCAGATTGTTTATGTTGGAATGTAAGTGCCTCAGCTAACTCCATCTCATTTGACTCCCTGTCCTTTTGACGAAACTCATGATTCAACAACTTCAAAGTCACGTCGTCATAATTCAAGATCTTGTTTCGATGAATGAGTGTTACTATGATGTTTTCAAACTCATTTGAGAGTAAATTCAATAGAATAAGTGTCTTTTCTTCTTCTCCAACCTTCTCATCCAAATTTAAAAGATTCACCAAAAACTTTATAAAATCGTTCAAGTGCTCATCAATTGTAACGTCACTTCTTATCTAAAATGAGTAGAGTCAATTCTTCATATAGAGACGATGCTACATGCTCTTCATGAGATATTTGTTTTCCGCATTCTTCACAATTTTCTACATGCTCTTCATGAGATATTTGTTTTCCGACGTTCTTCGCAATTTTCTTGCAGAAGTCCCGAACATCACCTCATATTTGATCTCCTAAGATAAACAATTTCATGTCAACCCACAAACACTCTAGTTCATCTTCAACCAATCTTTTTATATCATCTCTTAAGAGTGTTCATCAATATAAAGAATTTCCTCCATATTCAAATAACACAACACATCAATTACTTCGCATCATCACATGTTGAAGTCCCCTTTATCATCAACTCTCACCACATTGATATTGATGGGACGCGTGACCACCTAATAAATCAACATATTTTTTACGTCGTGGTGAATTTCGAAGTATCTAACAAATTGTTATTATCCATGGCTCCACCAGATCTCGTAACCTAACTCTCTCTAACCTCTTTTCCTTGTGTCTTGGACTTCGTCGTAATCACACCAATTAAACTATGATACTAAATTATTGTACAAAATAATGTTGAAAATAAAATCGCATAACAAAAAACAATCAAATACGATACGATTTACGTGGTTCGGCTTAAATCTGTCTACCTTCATGACGAGAGTTATTCCACCATCAACTAGTAGAAAAAGTGGAAGAAATTGTTGAAATTTGGTTACTACTTCGCACACAAAAATCAACCCTAATCTCTTTTTATAAACAACATATAAACAACAAAGGATTAATACATACAAATTATAAATCTTCATAATATAAAAAATATCATGTAATTAGACATCCACTAACTAGATTATTTAATAACACTCTTCCTAATATATACATTTCCCAATGTATTATAATCATTAAATTTAATATTTTTCATAACATTTATCATGCGCCGCTTTCCTCTGGTCTGTTTGGAGCAGCTATTGATTATTTATAATTTGCTGATAAACAGATTATTTTGATAATATGCAGATTATCAGAATAAGTTGGCTTACTGTTTGAGGCAGCTTATTTAAAATAGCTTATTGGTAGTTATTAATGTATAAATGACATGTTTGCTCATGTCTGGTAAAATTGTTTGAAATAGAACTACAATGAGAACATAAACATATAAACGAGAGATATATGTAGTTCGATCAATGACCTACATCTACAGAAGACAATCCACGAAAATTTTATTAAGCAAATTTGTAAGATTATATAGCTATGAACCTTAATTGAAGTTTACTACAAAATGCTCTCATATGGTACTCAAAATGCAGCAATTACAACTGCAGAATGTCGAATGCAACCCAGTAAAATGCAGCCAACCAAACAACTGCTAATCAAATTACTCCCTGACAATTCAAAAAAAAATGAAACAATTGCATCTAGAACTCCCTGACCAAATTTATTCAGCCATTCAATTAACACCGTCCAGCTGAAGAGAGATTTGAATAACAAAAAATATCAAATGACATCAAAAAATGCTCTTAAAACTTCATGCATAATCCTCATTAAAACTAATAAAAAAATTGTATATATCAAACATCTTTTTTTGTAAAGTCAAACCATTAGAAAACAAGTTCTCTAAACTCAAGCAAGCAAATAAACTCCAACATCTCTGTTTAGCTAATCCTCAAACTGAATTTTGTTCAGTAATCAAGTTGTGCTTTATAACTAAATCTGTCTTTCAGATGATTGAAGCAAAATAAAGCCCCTTTTATTCTTGATGGCCAAAAGGGAAATGAAACTTATGTACTCCATATATGAGCTCTTTGATAGCTATTTTTCAATCTTAAAATGAGGGGATAAAGAGTAGAAGAATGATCGGGAAAAGCAAGATTGGGGATTTTCGTCACAAAATTTTACCTTGGTGTCGATCTCGGCGAGGGTGAGGAAAAAGAAGGAAGAACGGAGAGGCTAGAGCGAGGGAGAGCAGAGAAGGACACAATAGGAATGTTCACCCTAACGCGCTACGCATACACGGGATGCGGGACTCCACCTGTTGCACAGACTATTAATAAAACCCCCATCAGCGTTTCAGAGCAGCATGAATAATCTTACCCAACGCTTTTTCCAAACGCTACGGCCGTGTTTTCAAAACACAAAACGCCGCCGCAGCCCAATAAGTTGCCCCAAACAGGCCCTTAGACTCTTTACTGCGCATATTTGTGTTTAGTTTGCCACATTTTCCTAAATTCAAAACTCCTCTTAATGCGATAATATTAAACCCTAAACACGTAAAATTTGTTATATATATATATATATATAACATCCAAATCTTTAATATAAAAAAATCACCATTTTAGCATTTAAAAAATAAAATATAGATTTTCATACGTACATAAAATGATAAATATACATAGGAATATGTACATGTAAACGAGGATTTACATACATACCGCTAAATCATGATGTATTTATGAATATTAATGAATCCTGATTTGTCTAAGATTAAACCCTATAGCTTAAGAAAGGAGAGAGAGACATGTAAACAAATGAACAATAAATGAATAGTAAAAAGCCTTGTCTATAAATTAATCATTTCATATAAAGGAATAGAATAGAGGGTAAAATATGTCATCTTATATTTTCACATCTGCTTAAATAGAAGTTATTGTAAGATATTCTATATATTTTACTTGTATCTATTGCATAGCTGCTTATAACTTGCTCAGCTGAGCTAGTTTGACTTCGTCTCGGTAATGCTTGTTCGGTTGGCTTGATTGAGTCGACACAGCTGCAGATGAGTTTGATTAGTTTTGAGCCGGCAGGACTCACTAGGTCTGCTTGACCTTGACGATTGGTTAATCTAGTTTGACTATCTACTCCTAATCCTTAGACTGGTTGCTTCGGTCAACATTGAGAGTAGGCTATCGAGCAGAGGGTGAATCACCATAACTCAATAAATAATCTATTCTTCGACAAGAGGAACTATTGGGATGATTATTAGACTGCATTGTATTACCAATTTTTAATCCCTGATAAGGAACCTCATGGACATCCGCAGGAAGGCTAGTGATGGCCAGGCACTTGATTCTCTCCTCGGGTTGGATTTGTCGAGAAGTAGGCCAATGCCTTCGCTCGGTCTTTTAGCTCGGGTGCTTATTTGTCTTGCTCTAATTAGAACGGCTCGAGCTTGGATGGGTCTGTTATCCTTCTTCTGGCTCGGTTAGCCTCTATCCTTGCATCGGATGGCTGATTCAGTTGGAAAAGTGGCGGGATTCGTGTGGTACATTCTTGATGTACACACATCTAATCTAATACGTAATGTATATAGCACCTAACCTATGCATGGAAAATACAACACATTATAAAAGTTTAAATGATATTATTTTTTTAATGTGATAAGAAGAATACTGATGGCACAAATGTAAAAAAAGCAAAGTTTAGGGGTTAGACATGTAAATAAAGTCTTAAACTATTTTCAATTTTAAAAGTCAAGTCATCATGAAATTTATATAATAAGCCAAATATAAATAAATATATATACTTTGACTTAGACGTATAAACTATGCTCTCCTCATTCGTCTCTTAATACTAAGAGATTATAAAAATTAAGATATGGATTAACGTCATCATTAACATGTAATTATAATATAACACTAATTTGACCGTTAGTCTAAAATTTATTTTATTTTTTATATTATATTATATTTATTTATTTATTTCCAAATTTCCAATAAGATAAATAAAAATAATAATTTATTTCCCACAAAAGTAGTGAAATTAAAATTAGGAGGATTTACATGCATACCACTCAATTCTTACATATTTATATATCTAACACCTAAACGTCAAAATTTTCATTTATGTTCTTATCCGTGTTAAAAAAAAATGTCTATCAATGATATGTTGTCGACAAATTTTTATAACTAAGCATGAATCTTGATAGATTTTGAGTAGGAAATATTTTAAATTTAAATTCAAGATCATTCGAGCCTCGATAAGACGAACCCAATGATATTGAAAGTGTTCAAATGAACCAAGCTTGAGCACTTAAAGTATAGTCAAATGCATGAATGCTTCAATTATAAAGTTTAATGGTTTCAAAATTTGGTCTGCTTATATTCAAATCGAGCGGCTCAATGAGGGGAATCCAACAAATCTAAAATGGTTCAATTGTGATCTCATTAAGACAATTAAATAACAAAAAAAATTATACATGATCAATGAAATTAATGCGGACCATCCGATGAAGTGTTTTGGGAATTGACCAAATTTACTAAAATGACTTTCTAAAAAACTATAAATGGGGCCCAATTCTTCACTTAATTTGAGTCTCTACACCTGTCTCCGGTCAACAAAGTTCGCCATTGACCACCAAAACTCGTCGTCGTACACCAAATGTCATCATCGACTATCACCAATACCTTGCTACGACTAATTATGACCATTATAGCAACCAACTACAGTTTTTATAGCCAACAATTGTTGTCGTAGTCGCCAATACTATCTTGTAATCTCATCTTCTCTAATAAAATAGCAGAGTAGACCTCCATACATTCAATTTTTAGCGGTTTACTTTGCTTGGGCCAGACTCCGTAATTTTTGCACGTAAAAAATTCGGTTGTATCTCTATTTATGTGCGTGTAAGAAAATTATATTGAACTAAAACATAAGATTTCTTCGCCGTTGAGAATCTTTTAGCACTTGATAGTCTGACATTGTCTGTGAGAAACAAAACCCCACCTTGATAGAAGTGTGAGTACTCATTCAAAAGCTAAGAAGTGTAATAATCATTAACAATGGAGCCTCCTATTCTGATACCAGCCATTTAAATGGACAATCTTATAGTCAAACATGACAAACATCCACATCTTTTTCTAATGATAGGCATTGTTTTTCTTGCCCTTAGAAGACCACATACAAAAAAATGATGAAATCTTAAAAAGAGATTCTTTAGCTTCTAAGAGCACCACAAGAAATAGTGGAGGTCGATCGAAAAACCACTTTAAAGGAGGGCGGAGAAGGAGGAGAAGAAGGGGTGCCATGTGAGGGGAGGTGCAGAGGGCCTATTTATATGCGACTGGGAGTGGGAGAGGGGGTGTAGGGAACATTTGTCTCCCTTGGATCGACCTTGACGACCGTTGATTGAGGCAGAGATCGATGGTCGTGCTTCCCACAATGGTTGGAGCTCCCACGCATCTCCAATGGAGCTTTAGATGGTGAAACAACGCGTTGATTGGCTGGAATCGAAAGGGAAAGGCCTCAAATCATTAGCAGTGTTGGTGTACGTCGACACGAGTACTGTGACAAGCTCTTGTGTGCTGGCTACTTTTCAGTCTAAAGCGGCTGAGACTGAAGTTGGTCGGATTTGCGGTGTAGGATACTGGGTTGCAACTCACTCTCTATAGGCTCTGATCTTCTTCTTGGGCAGAGTCTACGTTCCCTTCTCATGAGGGGGTAGGATTTTATTTATAAAGTTCAAATTGGAAATAATGAAGAAATTCACACTACTCTTAATCGGACGGTCTAGAGAGATCCCCTTGATTATACGGTGTTTGATGAAAATTTTAGTGCCTTGATAATATCAGAATTGAGCGATCTTGAACCCGTTATATTTGTGTCGTCGAGTTACTTGATTTGATTATAAGGTTGCTGTTAGATATGGCTCATATCTAGGGAGTTGGAGTTTCTTTTGAAGAGGCGTGTCTCCTGGTGAAAAGGAGTGTCTCTTGGAATAAAGGGGGTTGGGAGGAGCGAGGGCGTGATTGTAATTTTATCTGAGGGTTTGTATATGTCTATTTATATGGGAAACCCTATGGGATGTAATTGAACTTCTCTGAAGTAGTGAAACCGCCGCTCGCTCCCGAGGACGTACGCAATTCTTTGCTGAACCTCGTTAAATCTTTGTGTTCTTCTAGTTTGTGTTGATTCCTGTTTTTATTCCGCGTTAAATTTCACAACAGTTGCTAGATTCGAAGCCCGTTGAACCTTCCAATTATGCTCAGAATCTTCTGAAAGTGGTTTAACAGGTTGGTCTAGGTTTTATTCAACTATAATTGGACAGATTTTTGTACCGTTGAGTCCGTCTTGTCGAACCACTCAGTTTGAGTATAAGTTGGCCGAATTAGAGTTTTAAATGACTTTTTATTAAAATTTGAATATTTTTCTTCTCAAAAAAAAAAATCCCTCGAGTTTCGTTACGTGTCCCGTAATTCATGCAAAATGCAACAAATTTATGTATGGCTTGTCATGTAATTTTATATAATATTTATTTTAAAATAAATTTATTAATTTAAATATTTTTTATTAAAATTTAATTAAAATATCCTGACTCAATTGTTTTTATATTTATATTTATATGATCAAATCATCTTATTGATTAAGATAAAGATGATGATTTGTCACTAAAATAGTATTATAATAATTACAAATTAAATGATTTTTTTTGGAATTTAGTTATTTGAGTTTTGGGGTCCTGCCATGTGGAGCCGCTAGCGGTCCATCCAAAGCTATGTTGCGTGTGCCACTCAAAAGAGCTGTTCACAAATCACAGCTGCTGACGTGTGATTTAATTTATGAAAAAGATTTACATGAATAGCATTAAATTCTTATGTATTTACATAACTAATATCTAAATTTTAATTTTTATATAAATATGCTACTGATGAATTCAACTCTCCTTTGGACCGTACACAAAGTAGAATCAGGGTAGAGATGGAGAGAGAAAGAGAAAGAGTTGCCCCATCGGCAGGCAGATAAGGGTGGTCTCATGGCTCTCGTCCGCCTCCTTTATTCCACACAAGTTTAGGTTATAAGAGAAGAGAAGCAAACTCCTTACGAGAGAGAGAGAGAGAGAGAGAGAGAGAGAGAGCATGAAGGGGTATGTGTCTTTGTTTAAATGAGGCATCAAGGGTTATTCTGGTCTTTTTCATGCTTGACTCGATTTTGTTAGAGTTCTTTCTCGTTGTTGGATTCGTTGACATCAGGTTGGCAGACCGAGGTGGCTGAGTGACTAATAAAATATCAAAATTTAGGTGTTAGTTATGTAAAGAAAAAGTATGGGGGTGATATTCATGTAAAATACATTCTTTTAAAGTGTATTTATATTTTTATTCTATATATAAAACTTGAGTGGCATGAATGTAAACTTTTGGTTTGAGAGGTGGTTGGCTCGATTGGAGACCGGCCGGAGTAGCGAGGCGGTCGTCTGGCTAGTGGACGGAGAGGAGGTGGCTAGCCAATGGGCGGCTGTGCGGCAAGGTTTGCATGTTATTTATGAAAATTTATCTTCAGGTGTTGGCCGAACATGGTGGCCAGTACGAGTGGTAAGGCGGCCGGCTAGTGGATGGCCGACCAATGGCAGATTGACCGGAGGGGGAGGTGGCCGGCTAGTGGGCGGCTGACCGATTGGCAAGTTGACATGCCAGAGAGTGGCTTGTAAGATTTGGGTGTTATTTATGTAAATTTCTAGTTTTTTAGGGTTGCTGACGTGTTATGCTATATACCAGTTGTTGTGGTATATATATAGAAATACAATAAGAGAACAATCTTTGACGAAGCGAAAAAATAGAACGAGCAAATTCACACATGAAAACAGTAACACAGCAGAACACATAGATTTATGTGGTTCGACAAATTGTCTGAGTCCATGGAGTTGCAGAGGATTTTACTACTTGAGAAATTTACTCTAGTCTATCGTCTCAACTTACAAAAGCGAACTCTTTCACTTTGTTGCTCTTTCTTCTTCTCTCTCTGTTCATCTCTCCCTATACCGAGATACACTAAAGAAGATCTACACCGAGATACACCGAAGAAGATAAACTTACAATAGAAATAAACTCACTTTTTTCTTCTGCCACAAGCCGCTAAGAAGAAGTCAGGGGAGAACAATCATCTTCTTCTTCTTTCTTCTTCCTTCTGCTGTCGCAAGGAACTACTGCTTGCACTTCTCTTCCTCTGTCTCGAGGAATTACGAAGAAGAATACGAAAATGTGATTTCAAAAACCAAAGGAGCGCCGCTGCGATGCCTTTTATCGCGAAATCAAATGGGCAGGAAAATGAAGCAATGCTTCGTTTTACGACTGTGGAGGCAAGAGGAGCAGGAACAGGTATCGCGAAAGAGCGGGGGATGCGACTCTTCGCGAAGATGAGGGAGGCGCCACGATCGGGCGAAGCGAGGGCTTCGCTTCGCAAAACAAGGGAGGGAGCCAGAAATCAAACCAGGCTCCACACTAACAAACCATGGTGGTTGGCAAAAGCGGCAAGACGGGCTGACCAGTAGATGGCCAGCTAGAGGGGGGAGGTGGCTGGCCACTGGGTCGCCAGCCGGCGGACAATTTGTCCAGCCAAAGTGTGACCTGTGGCCAGAGCAGCGAGGCAGTCAAGCAGTAGATGGACGGCCTGAGGGAGAGGTGGTCGGCCATTGAGTGGCCAGCATGCGGAAGAGGTGGCCGACTAAAGGGCAGGCGAAAAATTTTTATGATGGTGGGATCAAAAGTTTTCTTAACAGCATAAAATTTTTTGTTATTGTTTTATTATTACTATTATTATTATATTTTTTAAGAGGTGGCGGCTGGTCCTTCTTGTGGCCGGTTCGAGTGGCTGATCCTGCAGATCCGTGGTTGCTGTCACATCTCTGGCAGCTGCGATCCTTCCGGCTCGTCGAGATATTAACGTGATGTGAAAGATTTGAGCGGTATAAATGTAAAATATAAAGTTTAGTTACTAAATATGTAAATGCATATTATTTTATTTTACAGAATAAAATTAAATTTATTATTAATAATTTGAGATTAAATTCACTAAAAACTGCATAAAGTTATTACAGGCACAATTGTACCCTCGATCCATAGCTAACTGCTCCTCGGAATATACAATGCGAGCTAACGACTTATTATGAGTTTATTTTTTATTTGAATATATGATAAATATTCATTATAATTAACTGCATAATTATAATTACGTGTCATTAAAAAATTTTTATCAAGCATAAATAACGACGCATTTTTCATAAAAGATAATGCAAATTCAAATTCAAAATTATTAGGCCCAGATGGTCAATCTGAGTGCCTCAACAAGATAAACCCAATGACAACATGATTAGTTTAATTTAGGTCCAATCAAGCTTAGCTCAAATCGTTGAAGCATAATCGGAGATTTTGGATAGTCAATTGAAAGGTCAGTGAACAAGTTTAACGTATTTATAGTCAAATCGAGCGTCTCGATGACAGGAATCCAATGAGATCGAGATCGTTAAATTCTGATGTCATAGGACACCCGAATCCTTAAGAAAATCACATATGATTAATAAGGCTAGGCACCCTCTTATACTTACAACTATATAGTGGATTATTTTGATTAGGCTAAGCACTGTTGTTTTTTCTCTTTGAGGTTTTTTCTACATAAAAAAACATGTCTTCTCCGACTACTTCTCTTTTATCTAAGTGTGTGTTGGATCTTCGTTCGATGCTAATATGTTAAATTATCACTACCACAATTTTTTTTCCTCACAATTTGGCATCTTATGTGGAAAATGAAGTCTTGTTTACAAAGGTCCACACTTCTTCAATGACTAAGAAACACAATACATGAGATTCTTGCTCAGTCTCATTTACAAATGATATACATCTCCTAACTGGCGAAGAAGCTTCTTTTGCACCTCTTGTTGATTGTGTATGCATAATGGAAAAGCCTCCAAATGAGATCATTTAACTTTTACATGAAGCTTGACAACCGACAGTAGTGCATGCCAGAGGGGGTACAACTATATCTAAATTTACTAATTAGAGGTACACAATTATCACCTCATCCGCACACTGAAGTTCTTCCTCAAGAAGCTAACCTTCTGAACACTACCAGCTCTACGCATCTATCATGTGTAGTTAAGTCTAGAAGCAAAACTCTAACATCAATGGAGAACTTAGCTCGAACTCATAAAATCTGTGATGAGTTATGATATATAGTGAAAAAAAGGTTCTCTCTAAGTGATAGAATTCATTTCTATGCTCAACATAATTCTCAAGTGTCTTCTATAATGGAGGGTTCATGCTTCAAAGCATTGATTCTTATGATGGGACATCTGACTCATACAAACACATGGACAATTTTGCACATCCAACGAAGTTCTGATGTACTTCTTTGTCAAAATTTTCCTACGACTCTTAAAAGCCAATCACATATTTGGTTTTATTCACTCCCAGGAGAGATCATTCATCCTCTTGATGAGCTCACTAAATTATTTGTGGAGCTACTCATCAGAACTAGAATGATTGTCAAAGACTCCTCTCACCTCTTTGTGATTCATCAACGACGGGGAGAGCCACTAAAAATTTATTTTCATGGATCTTTGATTGAAACTCATCAAATTCGTAGAGTGGATATAGAATTGCTGAGAGGCGACTTCTTGAGGGATTACGTCCCAGTTCTTTCTACTCATATCTAATGTGACAAATAGTTTGCTCATATGATGATCTCATCTGTCACGTTGAAGCACAAATTACAGCAAATGAACCTATTAATGTGCATATAATGCAATTCAAACTAAATACAAGAAATGTAAGAGCAACCCCGGAGATACTACTCAAGGATCTCAATGAAAGAAGCACAAGCCATATAAAAAAATCTATTTGCCCCATCGACAATAGAAATGGGAATTCTGTCCGGATAAAAAATACGTGTCACTTAACACATATAGTGTCAGCATTCTGATAGAAATTCAAAATAAGGAAACTCTTAAATAGCCACATCCATTAAGGCCAAATTTGTGAAATCATTAGCAAAATTTTCACTTCCATTAAAGTCACGGTGATAACACTGAAGCATGTTTTCAGATCAAAGATGAGATCGAAAGGTTAATTTAACAAAGTTATTTAGGTTAATTCATACAAATTAAGATCTCCCACGCAAATAACATCTTTATTAGGGAGCAACAAGCCGAAAAGCAACAACAAGAGAATCATCAAGTATCATTGAAATCACAACAATCACAAGAGGGGCCTTATGTGGTCATAACTATGATCAAGCCTAAAACATTTATGTTAAATGACCTTTGATGGGAAGACCCTCCCTCAGACTTCAAATACAAAGAATCTTTGCAGACACTATCAGTGATCAACACAGTCATTTTATTATAATTATTATTTGTCATTACTAGTGCTTAACTATTGTTTTGTATCTATGTGTGTGCTCTCTTTATTTGCTTCCAATTTTTTATGTTCTTATTGCTTATGTGTTTGTTTTGTTTGTATAAATATTTGTTTGAATATAATTATAATTGAATTTTCAAGAAAATTTAGGGGCCTAATTGTAGGTCAATCCAAATATCAAACACGAGAAACACTCAACTAATAAGGTTTTGATGGACCTCAATACTGACAATGAAAAGATTACTGGGGTTGTGTCAGGTTTGCTTATAAATTTTATTGGTGGAGGGAGATTCGACAGTCCTTGCCAAAGTTCAATGACTAGTGACAGAGCTTGCGACCACCCCTCTGACAGAGCTTGCGACCACCCCTCCAACTGATCAGAATAAAAAGTTTTCTTGCATGGATTCTGAACTTCCTGGATGCTTCAGCTTCAACAATCTCTTGAGAATACATTCTCCAATGGCCTTCGCCTTCTTCTCCTCTTCCTTATTTCTTCATCATCTAAGGACTCTGAGATATCTTCTTCTAGGGACTCGTCGTCTTCCTATTCTTTTTCTAGCATCAAAGTCAGGGTCCTCATAGGCCGTGTCCTCCGTATTCTTTTTGTTGGTCACTGGCATCTTTGCAATTCTCGCCTTCATATTATTGGTCCTATTGATCCTGTTTTGCTTTTATGATGATCCCGAAAATTGCTTCCTTGAGGTGTCCCGCCTGGCATTTTCTATAAGCATATTCATCTGTTTTCCTAACTCGTTCATTTCTTATAGCATGAACTCTCTGGTGTAGTCAATCGTATCTCTTTGTTCTCCCTCACGTCTAAGATTTCCTTGTTGGATTAGAGTATCTTTCACACCAACCATACCTTTTAGGATGTCGGAAATTATATATTTCATGAATTCATACAATCTAGAAGAGACCTTGTGAGATGAGTTAATGAGGTGGAAGGGGATAGAGTTCGGGGTTCTTTTCCTTACCCCTCACCGTTACCCCTATTTTTATATATCCTAAGATGTCCTTAACCTTTTAGGGCTACAAAAAAAGAAAATTATGAAGAAATGCTACATTTTAGGTCGTATTGTACAAAGCCTATTGAGATTTTTTTTGGAATGAGTCAAGTCTCATTCTCTATATCAAGTAGGTGACAATAGATTGTAAATGAGTCGAGTCAAACTCAAGCCGTGCGAAGATTGAGCTTGGCTCGCATGTCAAATTGTGAGCTTGAGTAGAGCTTGAATGGCGAGCTCGACTCGTAGTGGTAACAGTTGGCTCTCAAACTCAAACAAAAAATTTAATTTTTACGAGAGCTCACAAAAAATTACATCGAAATGACTAACGATAGACTAATCAAACCGCTCGCGAGCCAAAGAGTTGAGCTGATAGAGCTCGAGCTCGAGCTCGTGGCTCGATAAGCTCGACTCTTTAGCTCTTTAGCAAGTCGATATTGAGCCAGCTTAGCTCATTTACACCCCAAGGACACATTGAAGGATCAATAAATGACCTCGACAACGAACCTTGAGAATTGCAGACGAGCTCAACGAATCAACTTGGTGAGCATTGTGTGTGCTCGATGGAGTTCGATGAGTTTGGGCGACTCGATCAATGTGGTCGACGAATACAATTAAATAAACAAGAGATAGCTTCACCTATAAAATAATAGCAAAAAATGGGAGTGCGGACTGCATTATCATGCAGTTTGGCTCTTGTCGATTCAAGGCTACAATTATGATGCCTTTTACAAAGGGAGCCGTTCCAAATTGGCAAATTGCTGAATCACCCTTTTCGACTTGGTCTTCTACCAATAATGTTTTTACAGCTCTTAGGGACCCGGTGGACCCCGCCACTCCCAAAACTTTTATGCACTGTGAATCAGCAGAATGCTATTTACTTCGATTTCAGCCTTTAGATCTTTGTTAAGATTCGTGAAAATAATAATTCTTTGCTTTATTTCTCTATATCAAATCCTACGAATTTCGGCCAACTTAAGTAAATTTTTTTAGTTTCATTCTTATCTTAGTTGGACCTTCTAAATATATCTAAAAGAATTTTAAATATAGTTTGATGGCTTGATTAGAGCTCGAGTTGACTCGAATTAGACTAATTTTTTTAAATTATTGGGTTCGTCTCATCGAACCCGATAAATTTGACTATAAATTTGTTGAAATGAGAGCTCTAGATGAATCTTAATTGAAGTTGAATGTTTTTTGCTAAGAAAATTGTTTCGAGATTTATGTCATGTCCCGAGATTCATGTCAGATGTGTAAATAAATAAGAATTGAGGAGTATGTAAGTAAATCTCCATTATTTTAAAGAAATCAATTGAGTTAGAATATAGAGTTTTAAAGTTTTGATACACTATCAATCAATCCTTTATTATACTAATTTTAAACCAAATCAATGATGAATTTTAAAATCAATTTAACAAAAAAAATTAATCAAAATCACTTATTTTTAAGTTAAAAAAGGGGCAATTACACATAGATCTCTCAAAACTTGATATTTACAAATCTACTACATTCATTTGTCAAAATTCATGAAAAATCTCAGCTCATGGTTCTCATTTTTATCAAACTCTCAGCTAAAAAAACACTAAAATATTTAATTTATAAATATCAATATTTCAGATAATTTGTGTGTAATTACATGTAATTTAAAGGTCCGTTTAAGACAGTTTATTTGGTACGATGACATTTTGAAGACGTACCTGATATATTTGGGTAAACTACGTTTTGACAGCATATGTATTTTCAAAACGTTGAAAATAATATTTTTTACACCGCACAACTTTCTTGTTGCGATATGACTTGTACTGAGTTTCAATTAATTAATTATTACATTTTACCTGAATAAAACCAAAAAGGGAATACGAAAAGAGTGAGTAAAAAGAAGCTCACAGCCATTCCCACTACCGGCGAGAAAGAGAGCATTGGGGCTTAGAACAATATCATGGCGTCTTCTTCCCTCACCGCACCTTCTCTCATCCTCTCCCTCTTCCTCCTCCTTCTCCGGCGAGAGACCCACATCGCCGGCGAAATCACGCAGCTCCGGCGAGGGTACTACGCGGGCGTATGCCCGGAGGCGGAGCACATCGTCGGCGAGACGATGCGTCGCGCAATGGCTAGAGAAGCTCGAAGCGGGGCTTCGGTGATGCGGCTTCAGTTCCACGATTGCTTCGTCAATGTATGTTTCTCTGCTTTTGTGGCTAATTTATGTTCTTCGTCTTCGTCTTTGTGTTCTGATTTTAGGGTTTCTGCTGGATTTGATGTGTGGATTAGGGATGCGATGGATCTATTCTGCTTGATGATACGGAGACGATGATCGGGGAGAAGATGGCGCTATCGAATATAAACTCGTTGCGATCGTATGAGGTGATCGATGAGGCGAAGGAGGAGTTGGAGAGGGTTTGTCCGGGGATCGTTTCTTGTGCGGATATTATAATCATGGCGGCCAGGAATGCTGTGGCTCTGGTGAGTGAAGTTATTATACTCTAATTCCTCTACGAATCAAAATTTTGAAAGAAAAAATTTCTGCTCTGATGAAAATGATCGAAATAGCTGAAGAATTTGAAGAAAGTTCAATCGTAATGTTCTGTTCTCGTTTTCTATGAGAATGAGTTTGGAGGTTTTTGGATTAAATTTTTTGATGAGTTCTGTAATATATAGATTTTGCTGAAAATTTTTTACTTATTTTAAAATAAATTTACTAGATTTAAAATTTGTCCCGATCTAGTTTCTTATGAAATCAATTCTGTTTTATTATTATTATTATTATTATTATTATTATTTTTGGATTTGATATTCGAACTAATTATTAGTTCGAATTGATTTTGATGGTGTTGAGTTTGTTTTTAGATTAATATAATATTGATTTTGATTATTTATCTTGTGTTATACTGATTTTAAAATAATTTTAATAATTTTGAGGTTTTTAATTTATTATGATCAAATTTTGATCATAATATTCTGATTTTTTTTTTTCGAATTTTTACATCTTTTCCTTCCATAAAACAGGTGCTAAAAGATCATCGAAGTTTTTCTTTTCTGGCAGAAACAAGTAATTTTAAGATGATTTTAAAAAAAAATTCACTTAGGCTGGGTTGGAGTAGTGGTGTAAGTGGCAGAATTAGTTCAAATTCGACTCGTTAATAAGCTCATCAGTCAACTTTATCTAGTCTCGAGCTCGAGTCGTCTCGGTTCATTTGTTTGTCGGCGAGCTCGACTACGCAAAATTTGTTTATGTTGATGCCTTCTCTGAATCTCAGGTCTCCTTTTTTTCCTGCCTACAATCACTTGGATGATTTCCCTGATGAGCTCCCACGACAATATTAGTACTGTAATTGAGCTCGAGCAGGTGATTTGGGCTCGACTTGCATGCACCCAAAGAGCTCTTCATACATCAAATAAAAAAACAAATAAATCTTGGAAATGAAAAGTCTAATAAGGTCAGGTCTAACGCTTAATTATTAATTTTGATGGTACAATGAAATGAATGATTTGAGCTAAGGTTTGATTTGACAAAACTAAGTTGTGATTGAACTCCTTACATCCCTCAACATTAATTTAATTAAAATTAACAAAAGAGTAATTTTATTAGAGAACTGCCCAAAACACTCCTAAGAAGATTACTCAAATGGTTGGATCAATGACACGTGGCAATGCATTTTATCCATTCTTTAGTCATAAAGCATTACTTTGGAATTTTTTTGTTTTTTTATAATGATGAATGTAGGGTTGTATTGAGTTAGGTTAATGTTTGTTTAGGATAGTTTTTGTCTGTTTTGTGACCACATTTCTGTTTGAAGAACAACCTTCTAAAAATTTTAATAGTCACCGTAGCTTTTCAAGAAATTACTTTCTTCAATCATATCTTTAAAAAATTATATTCACCCCAAATAGAGTCTTAGGGTTTGTTTGGGACATCTACAGTTTATTAAAAAACAACTGTAAATCTGCTGAATAATAATCTGATTCTCAAAACGGTGCGGTGGCTATTAAAATTTATTTATTTATTTAAGTAAAACTACAGTTGTCACCACATCTAATCAGGAGTGGTGAGAAAATGTAGACTTCAACGGCAGCTTTATAAAAAAACTAACAGATGCAGTTTAACTAAAGAGACAAAACTACACCGCTGCTCCAAATGGATCCTTAGTTTTAGCTCAATAAATGACACATAAAGTAATAGGTTAATATTAAGTCAATCTCAACTCAATTTGTTGGCTTCAACCAATCTCGACCCTAAACTAGTTAAAAAAAATATTAAAATGAAACAAACATAAAAAATTTAGGAATTAATCGTTTAGATAAAAGTAACTATAAGTCATCTATCTATTCCTTATCTCGACAGATTTATTATAATTTCTTTTTATTATTATAATTTATTTTTTAATTTGTCAATTGTTTTATGATTTTCTAAAAAAATTATGTCTTTTATTTATGCTACATGAGTTGACTTATGCTTAGATTCATATTTGTAGAATTAAATTTGAGCTTGAAGTCAAACTCGATTAAGTAGTGTTGGCTCGAGCTAATATCCCCTTTTACACTAGTGGATAGATCTAATACTTATTAGATTTGCTTTGAGAAGTGCACAACACAAAAAAATCAATCAAAATTTATTTTGCACTCATTTTTTAGAAAATGGACCCGTCTGAAAAATAGGGGCATTTGCATACATATCACATAACTTTTATGCATTTACATATCAAAGGCCTAAACATCCATGTTCACATGCATAATACTCAATATTTCAGCATCCCATTAATAATATCTTCATCAATATCTTTTTAAAAGTAAAATATACATTTTTATGCATAGATTTAAAGTGTAAATATGAAGCTTTGGGTTCTACATGTTTAAATACATAAGAATTGGTATTTATGTAAATCCACCAAAAATGTATAAATACACAGAAATTGGGTTCTATGTATGCCACCTAATCTTTGATCCTCCCATTTATAACACTCAAATCATTCATAGCACATCAAATACAACTTTTCATATCTAATCAAGTTGTATATGTAGGTACATAAAATTGAGTCATATACATGTAAATCCTCCAAACTAAAAATAAACAATTCATTAAACTTCCAATAAGATTAGCCTCAGCTGATTTGATTGTATTTTGACTGTATTGATTGTATTAATACAATCAATACAAGTACAAATATCAAGAAATTCACATAACTATCTTATATGCACGTAATAATTCTTCCATTCCAACAGAGCGGAGGTCCCAACTGGGAAGTGAAACTCGGCCGGAAAGACAGCCTAAGCGCCAGCCAAGAATCCTCAGACAACATAATGCCGAGCCCTAGAGCCAACGCCACCTCCCTCATCCACCTCTTCCACCGCTTCAACCTCTCCATCACCGACCTCGTCGCCCTCTCCGGCTCCCACTCCATCGGCATGGGCCGCTGCTTCTCCGTCCTCTTCCGCCTCTACAATCAATCTGGCACCGGCCGACCCGACCCCCACATGGACACCCACCTCCGCTCCAACCTCGATCACCTCTGCCCGCCCACGGGAGACGGCAACGTCACCGTCCGGCTCGATGGCACCCCGCTCAAGTTCGATAACCAGTACTTCAAAGACCTTAGAAGGCTGCGAGGGTTCCTCAACTCCGACCAAACCCTGTTTTCCGACGACCGGAGGACGAGAGCCGTGGTGAAAAGATACAGTCTTGATCAGAAAGCTTTCTTTGCCGATTTTGTGGAAGGGATGGTGAGGTTGGGAGATTTGCAGGTGGATCAGGCTGGGGAGATTAGGAGGAACTGCCGGGTGGTTAATGGTGGGAAGAGGGAGGAGAATGGAGAAGCTTTGGGGAGTTTTAGGCTTGAAGCTTAAGGAGAAGTTAAGTCCTTTGTTGCTGTCTCTATACTGTATGAATTTGTACATTTTTAATGTTATTTTGGAGAAAACTTGGGGTCAAATCTCTTATTTTGCACTTTTTTTAATGTTATGTAATATTTGCAATTTATAATTTCATTGACTTCTACTACAAGGTAAAAAAGAAAATAAAAAATTACAGGCACAAATAATTAAAATTTTGCATTTACATATCTGACACCTAAAACATCAATTTCTTAAATACATCAGCTTCCTATGCATGAAAATGTGTTTTTTGATTTTCAGAAGTTAAAGTGGTGGTATGTTTGATGTGATATGAAAATATTTGGGTGGTATGAATGTAATAATTAAAGTTTAGATGTTTGATATGTAAATACATAAAAATTGGGCGGTGTGTATTTAAATGCCCCTAACTAAACGGTTTAAAATTTGAACAAATTATTCAATAATTCATATTTTATTATTATTAACTTTGAGGGATTTACTTTAACTCATATTTTTTTATTAGTAAAGAATG